>LIEC01006732.1:0-58842 GCA_001925005.1 Drosera capensis
TAAATCTTATTATTATTATTATTATTATTAATTTTATTATTAAATTATATATATATATATATATAAATTTAGGTGTTGGATTGTGCTCGAGATACTCAATTTTTCTGAAAGCGAGTTGATAATAAATTCACCAAACGAAATCAGACCTTCATATTTTTCGTGACCTAACCCCTCTGAAATTCACTCTAGTTCAACTCAACCTCTGTTTAACAACCTGACCAAATAGCGGTGCCCGACTAGGAAGGCGGCGCCGCCGCAGCCGTCTCCGTGAAACCGTACCCGGCGCCGGAAGCTGATTACGACGAAATCGTCCACGATGCTTTGTCGTTCTCCGAGAAGCTTCGTCGCTTTCACGCTTCCTTCAACACCGAGCTCAGGTATTGCTCGCCTCTTTGCTGCTCAATTTTTGTTTTTCATTGTCGAAGTCGAATTATTGTTTGTTGGAATCCATCGAGTTATTGATTTAGTTATGGACCTGTGGTAGCTGAATTCCTTGGAGATTCTTTGGAGTGTGGATAATGTGGCCTGTTAGGGTTTTGCTTCAGCTCATTGTGTTAATTTTCATCTCAAAAAACTGTATTGTGGATCAAATATTCAGTGTCAGGTTCGGAACTCAGATGCTGCCATCCAGAGCGAAGTTTAATTGAGGATGAACAACACTGTCTAGCTTCCGTGAACGGAGAATTAATTTGTCAATATTTGTTTACGAACAAAACATAATTGACAAAATGCGCCATCAATTGGCCAAGTTCGTTTTAAAATTTGGAGATTAAGTTTATGTTGTCAACCATCTAATATGGTGTCAAAGCTGAATTGTTGATTATAAACAAGAAAGTCTTGGTCCTCGATCTGCAAGTTAGATGGCTGGTAGTTGGACGGACTTATCCTTTTTACTACTTACAATACTGGAGACGAGTCTAAACGAAGTGACGACTGCTTTTTTGGAACATACAAACCTATATGCTGACTTGCTGAGTCATATATGTAAAAATGTTGTCGACATTTATCATAGGAGTTATGTCCACTGATGTATATAAATCAGCAAATGTTGTCGTCATTTGCTGATTTATATACATTAAATAGTGGAAGAAGTATGTACTATGTGATTTATAGTCAGTATTTTCTTGCATCTGTATCTTTCTTGAAATGAGGACCATACATTATGATACTTAATTTTGTGCTAATCAAAATCTTATCTAAATCGATGCTTAAGATTGACTATTAAAAGTTGATGCTGCATACTGCTCTCGTATTGTTCTCACTTTCTTTTTTCCTTTTTTTTGGCTACCTTGCATTTCAGTAGCTTTTATATGATGCTCAAAAAGGGGGATCAGTTAAATGCATGGAAGTGTTGATTTTTACAGCTCATATGTTTCTGTTGGTGGTCATCCTTTCATTTTCTTTTCTCTTCTTTCTTTTCGGTGTGACCACATGATGCTGGGACTGGTCGATTGTTAATGATATGTTTGTGCCCTTCTTCTGCCTGTTTAGATCGAGTAAAGTGTGTCTAATTAAGGGTAGTTATGGAGTATCACATCTGTCTTCTGTTTTCTGTCTTCCTGCGCCTTGCTAGGGTCATGACAATAAACCTTCAAGTCTTTCAACAACTTCAGTTCTGTTATCTCTTGAAGCTAGATAAAAAGGACAGTGAAGTAGTTTGCTGATGAGTTATGTTATGATGCGAATTTTATGTGGAGGACAAAGAATGAAAATATTTGGTATTTGTAGTTTTAACTGATATGGAAAAAGTTTTGCCTCTTATCTTTTAAGCATCAGTTTTGTACTGTGCTGTCTATATGTTTTGACTAGGTTCTCATTGATGATCAATAATCTTGTTCATATATGCTGTAGGTAAGAGTCACTTTTCAAGACAATTTAGCATCAAGCTGGGCTTAACTTGCCCTTGCATGAGCGGGATGCTTGTGAATTACTAGCTGAACCAAGACAGCAAGAAAGCTGTGGGAGGAATCTTTTGATGAACTTCTAGATAACCAGGCTTGAGACCGAAAAATCGGAGTCTCGATCACATTTATTTTTCATATATTATTTATCGATGAGAAAAGAAAAAGGAAAGAGAAGAAAGATGAAAAATCAATACATAGAGCTTATAGTGTAAGAATTCAGGAACTAAAATGTTCTCTCATGATTACACTCTATCCAATATCCATCCATTTGGGCTTTCTTTATATTATGTTGCTCTGTAGACTAATCTAATTTACATTTTTCTTATTTTCTACCTTGCTTGCAGCTAGTCCTACGCTACAGACTGGCATTTCTTTGGTTGGAGTTATTGAGAGAAAATGTGTCAATGGCTATATTGTTTCTGTGAACCTGGGATCGGAAAAGCTGACGGGCATCCTTTATCACATTCCTAGTATGCCCCAATCATCTTGTAGTTCTGATACTTCTGCGAAGTAACAGAGGACATGTAAGAAACAACGGATGAGATTTGATGATCCTTCTAGACCTAAGCCCAACAGAAGTGGTTGCACCTTCTTCTTTGCTGAGCAGTATGCCAGGCCAAGTTCTACTTATGGTGGGAATGCGAGAACCATCAGCAAGGAAATCGGATCCCTGTGGAACGAGCTATCAGATGGAGAGAGGCAGGTATGTGGATCAACACAGTATGTTGTATTATAATCAGTTGTGCGCTTAAATTGGAGTCTCAAATTTTTAGGATGCTGCTAAGTATAGATTTTATAGAATCATAACTCTGTTGCTGTTAGTATCTTCTTGCTTTGATCTTTACTGCTGTTAGTTCCAAATTCTATGTTTGCGATTAGTTCATGGACTGTATTGGTGGATCTTGACGGACTGTTGTATTCTTGAGTCATAATCTATGAAGCTGAGGTAAATGATTATTTTTGGTAGATGAGCGAAAAGTTGGAGATAAAGGAACCTCTTTCATTGGACGCAGCAGCTGAAATAAGTGAAGTTATAGATGGACCTGTAAAAGTAAATCTCTTTTATTTTGTAACAGAACTGGGTTGTATAAGTGAAGTTTATGCACGGTAGCTAGTCAATCCTTTGCATGCACAGTACCTACTTCAGGATTCTAACAATATTGCGCTCTGGAGGCTTCTGGTCCTTCCGAGATTGTGCAAGTTATAATTATACTGTGCTGCATTTGTAGAGTGTGATGAATGCCAATCAATCTTCGATAGCCTTTGCTCATTAATTCTGCATTTTCCTTTGCAGGTCTATCAAAGACAAAGCGCTCAGGGATAAGGAGCGCTACAGAAGCGAGCTGTTTGAGTACAATATGTCTCACGATCTGTGATTCCATGAACAATCTACTCTGGGTTTGATCGGGAGATAAACTGGAAAGAATTTTCAAATGCTGTTTCTTCCGCTGTTGTTCCATCTCCTTTTGTTGCTGATGCGAACCCCATTTGATTCCCTATCTTCGCTCCTGTAAAGTTAAGGCGATTTATTGTTGTTTGTGATGTAACTGTAGTAAAACTGCTCTTGGAAAATACATTTATGATTTTTCCTAGACCTGTAAAACTGCTCTTACCCGTTGGGTTGTCTCAGGGACACTCCATCCTCCGTGGTCGTGCCCATGTAACAACATCGTGGTCAGCTCCCATGTAACAACACTAGTTTCCTCTTCTGCTAATCTTATTATGAGCGAAATTAGAGTCCCAGATGTATGCAGCTCTGTGTTGCCCTAGCGCAGACAATATGTTGGCTAGTGTGAATTGTTGTACTCGCTACAGCACGGACCAGAATGCAGCAGGAACATTGCTCCTAAGAGGGTAGAGCGAAGTGTTGGGTGCCAGTGCACTATACGTTCTGCTAACCGGAATTGAGTAGAAAATATGAGCTTCCTCTAATTTTCAGTCCCCATCTACATATACCTGCTAGACGATATCAGCTCTCGAAACACTCAGCGAACTGGGCATGTAACCATGCATGCATTGAAAAATGTACAACAACACCAAAAAGATGTACATTCACCATCAAGTGTGATGACATTATACGCAACATGGAGTAATCCTAGACAGACCACTTACCAAAAAAACAAAAGAGAATAACTCACTGCCAACAGGGAACAGATCAGAAAACAAGGTAGAATACAGCAAACAAAAAAGCCCTGCACCACAGAATCTTCCTAAGTGGGTATAACCTCCGGCGAATCATCGAGAGACAGTTTCAAGAAAAGCAGCCCAAAAACCAAAACTAGCAAAAACAATTGCATCAAAAAGCACGCTGTGGCCCTCATCACTCTCTTGTGCAAACTAAACATCTCTTCGGCTCCTACTAAATCTTGATAACAATCAGTCTCGAACTCCTCGACTTGGTATTTCAGCATTGCCGCTTTTCTTTCAGCATCTTCAACTGTTTTAGCAGTCTGTTCTTGTTCCCGGGAGAGGGATCTCTGCTCATCCAATATCTTAATCTGATTTTTTACCTGAATAATCGAGCTTTCAGTAGCTCTTGTTATTACAAGATGCTCGATCTCGGCCTCAATCCTTTGCTTCACAAGTGCTTCCAGCTCCACACCAATCCCTTCGGCTCGTTGCAGCTCAACAGTCACACCTCCCAAATCTGTATGTTTAGTGTACGTTGTTGCTTCAAGTGCAGCAATCTTCATTTCTTTGTCCTTGAGAACACTTCTAATCTCATCCAATTGTATCTGTAAATCAGTAGCATTGCTCCATTCCTCGCCAAGGAAATTGAGATCCTTGCCAAGCTCCCCGAATTTACCAATTTCTGCAATCGTGTAAAAGAGGTTGATTAAGGGAAAAATTTATTCCTTTTTACAGTAAGTATACCTGCTAGGAACCATTAACTTAAACATAACAGTTACAAAAGGGGAGAAAATACTGAAGGAAGATATCAAGAAAAAAAAATTAAAAAGAAGAAGAATATAACTCTGCATTCACAAGATGCAGTGATCACCACTATACAACAGCACCAACCCGACTAGACAGCACAAACTTAAAACACTGAGCTCATTAATCAAAACTGAACACTCAGGAAATATCACTGAGAAGTTTTACACCACCGAATGTTTTACATCACCGAATACAACAAGATGAAACAATAGAAATCTAACCATAAAAGTTATGTATCCATGTCTTCTTTAAGATATTCTGATAGAAACAACATTCCTAGACGACCATAAGTTTGAGCTTTTTAGTGAAGTTGATTCAGTAAATGGCATCCAAACCGATGTTACCGAGAGTCATGCATCGGAGACCTTGCTATACCATATATTTGACGCTTGGTATAAGTGAATGAGTCAGTTAGGGGTCTGCCCATGTTCCACCCCCAAAAGCATTTGGGAAGTAATTCTTTTCATGGCCTTCTAGTACAAGCTTAAAATATCAGTAAAGTTGATCTTCAATTATATATGCATCAGAGGCACAGAAACTCTTTCCAAAATCAGATGGGAATGCTTCCCCCCCCCCCCCCCCCCCAAAAAAAAAAAAAAACCCCAATCTCTCTCTAAGCTCATTTCATTTAAATGCACAGCAAGTAATAGATCGGTACCCACATCTGAACTGGCTATGCTCTACTTACATCAAGCCTCACCTGAATTTAAAAGCATATCCATACAAATGCAGGGAGTATTGTTGTAAGAAGAAGCAACGCCAGACTAACTCCAAGTATGCTTAACAAGTTTATACATCACCTCAAGACTCTCCAGATACAAGATAAAAGCATCTCCAGAAGACTATAAAACCAAAACCCCTCAAATGCTGGAATCATCTCAAATTTATTTCAATTATAATGAAAATTATTCTTAAACAACCATAAGGGTCTCTGCAACTGTAATTTTTTACCTAAGAAATGAAGACCATTGATATCTGTACTTATACTGCAGAACACAGTCAGCTACTAAACGTCCCAAATTGGCATGTAATGTATGATTCTCCCTGACAGAAACAGAATATATCAGCTAGCACAAAAATTCAAGTGTCAAGATCAGTCTCTCCAACAAAATCTATGAACAGGCTAGGGATAAGCTAAATCAACCTCAGACAGAAAAATCAGGATATGGAATCCAACTAAACGCAAGTTACACACACACAAAAAAAGAAGGAAAACACACCCCCGTAACCATAACAGCAGCACACAAACCAAACCCCTACTCATTATAGGGGCCAGGGGGTTGATTACATGTATATGATATAACCGTTCTTCTCTAACCTGTGCGACTTAATTCAAAAGATCATGTCTTAGTTTAAGATATTCTTCAGGTTTCTTTTGGATCTTCCTCAACCCTTCAAAGGCGCGCTCCCATAGCATAACTAAATCAGGATAGTCAAGTATCTAGTCGTCAAGACATCTTTTAGCAAATCAGGACATGCCAGGAACATAAAGCATAATAAAATTAACGTGAAAACCTGAGTAGATGGACTTGGATACTTACCTCTTTCAAGGGCCTCCTGTGCAGACTGGAGCATAACAACAGAGTCAACCAGAGGATCCCAGCTTCTATCAGATTGACGGTTTCTTCTTTTAGCAAGCCAAGGTAATTGTGCATCGCCAGAGGAAATATCATCAGCTTCTCCCACACTTTCACTGAGAGTAGCAATGTGTTCTTCAACACCACCAGCCACGGCGTCAGCCCCTTGTTCTGATTCATAATTACCAGGCCTTCTCCTTTGTCTTGCATTACTATTAACGGAGTCTGAGCTTCTAGAATCAGACTCAGGTACCGAAACAGTACTCGCTTTCTCCATAACAACGATTCCACCTCTAGGTTTCTCATCTGTGTAAATCAGACCCTTGCCTGGATGCATCCTCTGACCCGAACTGCTCGAATTCTTTCCACCTTGATGCTTCGACCGAAACTTCGGAGCACTAGCAGCTGTAGACGACTTACTACTCCTATTCTCACTGTTATCAGAATCAGTGCCAGCACTAAAGGTGGAATTTTCAAGCTCCAATTTATACTTGGAACCCAAGCCAAGATATGGAAGACAAATAAGATCTTCAGTATTATCAGCGATTGCATTAACCGAGGACACAGAACCCCTGCTCTCTTCCTTCAACATCATCCCAGGTGCCAAGGGAGTCGAGGGCTCACTCACAGAACCCTGCAATCCACGCTTCAGAATCTTACCCGAACTCGAACTGGGATTCCCATCCTTCAGGGGTTCCCGCTTAATCCTCCTCCATTTCTTCAACCCGACCCTTTTTGTACTAGCTCTAGGAGGTGACCCAGCAGGTATCCCTGGAGATACAGTGGCCAGAGACAAGGCACCATCTGCGTCCTTCCCGGCTGTTGACAAGCTGGAATCTGCACGCTCATCAGAACCCAGTTGTTTGGACTCATTCTGAGTACCAGAATCTGCCTGTTTCTTGGAAGTGGCATGATTGTCATCGCAATTCGACCCAAGGGAGCCAACTAGACGATCACCGGACTCATTGGCTTTGCCTACAGTGTTTCCATTGGGACTCAACTCTAACTCATCATCATTATGAGCACAAGAACCATTTCTTTCCATCAAACCATCATCCACCACAGCATCCTCCGACATCACGTTATCATTATTTCTATGATCACCACCATGCTTATTATTATTATTATTATTATCCCCTTGCCACGATCCACGAGAGGATCCATCACCTTCCGAGTCCATGACGAATAATATAGCAAGCTAATCGTAGTATACCATGAGTATTAGATCAGACAGTCAACACAACGCTGAAGTCCCCCACAACACAAAATTCAATTCAACGCAGACCTCAACTTGAAAAGAAAAACATCATACCGAAACCCAACCACAACCACAACCCCAACCAATCAGTCCTTGCAATCAGTCAATCATTCAATCAACAAGCTTCTTTCGATTTCGATCCGATTATCCAAAAAGATCAAAATAGTCGAGATTCAACCTCGCCTGACTCGACTCCAAATCGTGAATCGATCGAAACACGAAGCGAATCGAAGACAATTACGCCGCTGCAGCCGCCGCCGCCGCCGCCCACCTTTGATGAGCGGAAACCACAAAGTGAGAGAACCCTTCGGCGGCGAGGGGGCGGAGAGGAAAGGGGAGATCAAAGTGAGGAGATTTGGATGAAATGGATCGGATCTGATGTGAAGTGAACTGACGATGACGAGGATGAGTAAAGAATGTGTAAAAAGGGAAGAGAGGGGCGGTGAGTGGGATGAGTGATGAGGGGACGAGAGATGAGTTTGTAGTGTGTCATCGTGACACCTCATGGCCCCTACACTAACAGACCCAATTCTCAATTAAGTTGGAGCTTCTGGCTCTGACAAGTTGACAATGAGGTGATCCATTACTTTATATTTTGTTAACATTGTGGTGTACACTATGATGTGCATTTTGTCTATATAAGTTGTGATAGTTTTTTTTAGTACAAATAAGTTGTGAAAGTTTTTTGAGATGTTGGTTTAAAATTATAAAAAAATTCAGATGTTATGCATACGTTTTATTCAAATGAGAATTTTGAAGGTCGAATGGTAAAAAGATTCCATATGAACGGGACTTGCACATGGGTTAGTCGATCCTCAGTGGCGAGGAAAGCCCGTCCGATAGCGTGTAAAACGCAATCCTTGAAAAGAAATCGGGTTAAAATTTCTGAGCCAGGACGTGGCGGTTGACGACAACATTAGGAAGTCTAAAGACGTCGACAAGGACCTCGGAAAGAGTTATCTTTTCTGTTTAACAATCGGTTCATCCTAAAAACGGTTCAATCGAAGGTAGAGTTCAACGGCTGAAAAAGCACCGCACGTAGCGTAGTGTCTGGTGGATCCTCGGAGGCTGGGAGAGGACCAATGCCGACCACGCCCGATCGTACTCATAACCGCATCAACTCTCATAGATGAATAAGATTTGAACTCAATGAAATTTTAATTCTGAAAGATTTAATGATAGATAAATAGTTAGGTGATGTTGGATTAATCTCTTTTTTTTTTTTTTTTTGGTATATAGATAATGCTGGCAGTAAATACCAAAACAAGGAGAAGGGTTTACTTCCTCTGCGGGTTAAGGTTTTTCACGAAAACAATCGGGAAATAACAGAGAAGCAGCATTGGCGGCCGATTAAAGAGGAGGCGCAGAAGCGGAGAAAGCAGGACGAGGAGAGGAGATGAAGCCGTGGGATCAACACGCCGGCGTCTTGAGCATCCCTCGATTCGACTATACCGCTCCTTCATCCCTCCTTCACCGCTCCGCTTCTGGTTTCCTCATCACTTGCCCCATCAGTATTATGCATCCTCTCTCTCTCTTTCCCTCCCTCAAATTATCTACGTACTGTCATTTTTCTGACCAGATATGGTATTGTGAATCGTTTTGATGTGGATGATTCTTCTGTATTGGATTTGATTATGCCGTGACGCGAGAGATTTGGTGATAGGAGTTTTTTAAATTGAGTGCTTAGGGTTGGGGTTTTGGGAATGTGTGTCTGTGAAGTTGAAACAAGTAAGATATAGTGATTGAGATTTAATCAACTAGGATAAAGGGCTTAGAATTTAGAATTGATTCTAGATCTCTTTATGTCATCAATTCATGCTTAATTGCAACCGTTGAATCTTATTTGTTACTAATAAGTTTAGACACACATGTCCTTTTCCCGTGAATTTATGAATCTCGAGTTTGTATGTTTGGCTTGAATTGTCTACGATTTTTTATTTTTTATTTTTTTGTATTTGCCAACATTTTTCCTAAATGTAATTATGAGATAATTCTACTTTAACTTGATGATTCGTGATGAGTTGCGTTGTTTTATGTTGGGGTTTGAAATTGAAATGTAGGGAAATCCTTCTCTCATCTTGGCTGTCAATGATTATCGATGGCTTTTATATTTTTCGGTAATGCTTCTTGGTAATTGGTGTGCTCACATTCAATGAAGTCAAACGTTCAGCAGAATGGAGTATCATGGTAAAGGTTCGTAAGTTGTTGGGAAAAAATCATCATCTGTGTTGGGACACATAACACAAATTGAACAGTATTTCTTAAGCATGTTCGTTGATGTTATACAAAAGAAGGAATCGATGGAGATCTTCAACTTTAGCTTTTGTTGTTGTTCAATTAAAATGTTAAAATTTGCACAGAATGCTTAGAAACTTTGTCATGTATGTGGGATACATCTCAGTTTCTCACTGGAGGGCACGGAGATAAAACGTTAGTATTTGTGGGGGAATGTAGAAATGCAAGTTGTGTCAGAAACTGAGAACCCAAGGATAGAAGATCAAGCCCCAAAGCCAACAGAATCTTGATCTGTTCTTGATGCCTACCTCTACAGGCCTTTCTGTTTAGGACCATTTCTTCTTCTTCTTTTCTTTTTCTTATTTTCCCTTAGCATGCAAGTATTGATTTCTTCTCTAGACAAAGCATACAATTGACTATTACACTTTGTTTTCCAGGGCGGGAGAAAAGTGCAACCAAAGAAGTCATGTCCATTCTCGAGAAGGTTTTATATTTTGACCTCTTAACTTGTGTTTTAGTTGGGTTGTCTAAAGAATACCATCTACCACTCCTTTGGTTATTTTTAGGGATCACCAGATGAATCGAGTAGATTGTGGTTGTATAAGCTGTAAGAGTGTTAATTTAATTCGTTGCTCTTGCAGTATACTAGTTCTTGCACTTCGAGTGCCTTTTCAGAAGAATCTCATGATTCTGATAAAGTGTTTAAGAGACGAAAGTTGTGCCCTGAAGATAGAGAATCTGCCGAAGCCACGAATGGTAAGAAGGTTCCAGTCATCCTGATGATGTTAAGACATTTATCGAACTATCAAGAAGCTACTTTTAACCTTCAGTCTTTATTGAGATATAAATTTGACTTTGATCAGGAAACAGTTCTAGTAATGACAAGGTCGATGACCAAATAGAGGGCAAGCATGCTCTTTCATTGGTAAAGCTGCCGAAGAGTGGACTGCTTCTGCTTACTCTTGCCGATGGGAGCACCCTTGATCCTGTTGATGTTGTGTCTAAAGTAAAGAATTCTCTGGAATGTGGAGCTCTGAAGAGTCCCCTGTAAGTTGGTTATCTGGATCTTAGTGTAAAACTTTAGAGTTCCACTTGTGAACTTGTGGAGTGTTGAGTTTTTAATTTCATATCCCTGTGAAGTTAAGTAATACTATGATATATTGGTATGTCAGTGCGTATTGTAGGTTACATGTTGGTTTGAGGTTTCTCATGACTTGCATTTATAAGCTTTTTGGTTTCCCTCTTTTCGCATACAAGAATTTTGGAGTTAGATTAGCATGTTGTCATCTTGTGCTGTCATTGGGGTCACAAAAAGAGAAATCTTTTTTAACTTAGCCTCTTGATGCCACTTCATTTTTATTTTATTTTTTTGCCTTTTCTCCATTTTCTGTATAGATGGATAAGAATCTACGATCAATTCCTTTTTCTTAGTACTGGTAACTACTTTTTCTTGCTTACTCATATTTAAATTCAGTAAAGATCAAGCGCCTATGAATTTAAGTCGATCGTCATTTCTTTCTTTAGATGATAAGTCTGACAGCTGCAAGTCACTGATGAACACTGAAATCTACCTTCATGTTCTGTATTATCTGTATAGTTTCGTATTATATCATGCTTTCACATGGAATACTACTAGAATATAATCAAGTTCATACACTAACTTAACGGAGCCTCTTATGCAGATGGTGTCATCGAATTTTCCCTATCCAAGCTACTAGTGTGTTGAATGAAAAAGAATTGAGTGGCATAGTTGCGGATCTAGTGCTACAATTTGTCAATCGGAGGAAGCACGAACTTTCCAAACCTGCAAAAGTGAGGCTTTTTCTGATCTTGATCTTTTTTTGTAAAACACTGAAGTCGCTGCAATTCTTTTTCTTTCTTCATTGGGGAAACAATGAAATTGCCACTTCTCGTTAGGCATTTAGAAAGGAGGCAAGTGTGGATGAGAATAGCAAATTTGTTTGTTTTTCCTTTTTGTTCGTATAATGAATAGTGGAGGTCCTGGAGGACGTCACTTTTTGTATCCTTTTTTTCAATTTTAATCACTTTCGATTTTTAAAGGGAGCACGGATAAAAAAAGTTTTTGTCTAGACTATAGGGCTTCACCAGCAACAAATCACATTAGTTCTGGTGCAGGTTTCCTCATTGATGATGGGGGGACACTTCCTCTCAGCACTTAACTGTTTGCTTATAAGTGAAGGCACCAAAGTTAGAGATGTATAGACAGCTTCTTCCGTGTGATATTAGCGACGTGATCTATTTGTATTGCATGCTTTGGGATGAATTTGGTGTTTTTGTCATAGGTTACACATGTCTAAAATTTGGATATCCTGCTTCTCTGGATTTTGGCATACGTAGATTGGTTTTGATCGCCTGAGTGTTAAATTAATTCCTCTGGTGGTACTATGTTTATTTCTTTATCTTGGCAAAGTTTGCAGTTGGATATAATAGAAGAGGACTTGAGGAGACCATGGTAAAAGCTACGGGAAGCGATTTTGATGACACATTTGCTTTGTTGGACCGAAACAAATGCTTATCTGTTGGGGCAGCTGCAGTCAAAGCTTCACTACCGGACTCAATTGTAGACCTTAAATCTCCTGAGGTATATATAGCTCATATACTTTCATGTATTTTGTGCCCTTTCCACATGTAGTATTCCTGTAATTACTCCTACAAAATTGTACAGCTTTGCGTACTAATTGAATTGCTGCCGGTTTCGGGGGTCCCAAATGGTGCGATAGTGGCTGCTGTTTCGGTCCTTCCTGGTGACCTTGTCAATAGCAAGCCCCGTCTTTGCGTGAAGGCTCTAATTTCGGAAACTAAGGGGAAAGATGCAGGATGTTGAAACTTGTCGTATCTGTTAGCCGGATATTGGCCGCTTTTGTTACCCGTTCAGAGGTTGTTGGATTGCTGTTAAGCCCCCCTTGGAATTGATTACATCGGGTTGAGGTTACTGTGCGAATTTAGAGCAAGGTATCGCAAGATGTCCTTCAGTGCGTGGTTCCTTTGCTCAGCAGCTTAAGCTATAACACCCCCGTGCTGTTGTGTTGCCTCGAACTGGTTCGACTTGTTGAGAGACTGATGATACCTTATTCCTCTCTGTAGGCTTCTTTAGTTCATTATCGCTGCTAAATTTATGTTTAGATGTTGTTTGAGCTTTATTCGCATCGATGTATTTGTCCCAGAATTAGGACCGTTAAAGATTGTTGCTGTCCTTGTTGAAGTTGGAGCTAACAGCATCGATCTCTTCGGTTGGAAGATTTTGATATTGTATTGGTGTATGTTGATCTTGGTTGCAGTTTATAATTATCACAATCAAACTAACATGATGCCGGAAGTGACAAGTTAAGCAACCAAATGCAACTATGCAAGTAACTGTTTTTTTACCATTAGATGAGTGTTCTTCAATACGGTACACCAAATTAGGATCATTTCAGCATATGGAAATCCCATAAGTAATATAGACTCAATTCAGCATACAAATCAACGAGGTGATGCATATTAAACACTCTGATAACAAAGACAAAAAAGAAAAAAAAACGTAACATATGACGTCAAGGTAGAAGACTCAAAATCATATTAACCTGTGCAATAAGTCTTAAGTTGCTAAAATGTACCTAGGAAAAGGAAGATTGAATAGGATAATTCAGCTTTTAAGATCTCAAGAGTTTTCGTTTCACTCCGCAATACAAATTCGTATCCACCATCTTCGCCGGTCATCATCACAGAAAAGAAAGAGTAGTACACATGACAAAAAAAAAATTAAAACAATATAAATTTATGATTGAGATTAAATTATTATTTTCTCTGTCACAAGAAAATATAACACTCATTATATTTGACTGTCCCATTATAAATATAATATTTTTTTATTTGGAAACAAAAAAATCAAGGGAAAAAATTCCCAAAATTACAAAAAACAAAATATTTTTCACCACATATAACAATAAAAAATAATTCTCATTACATATAATTTTAAATTGTACAAAAATACAACCACATTTACACTGTTACAAAACAATATATCTGAACATTCATCAAATCTTCAATCCAACACAAAACACATCAAAATCCATCCATCCGAATTAACTTGTAGAGATGCAAACCTGGAAAGATACTCATTCTCAACAAACAACTTGAAGAATCATTGTCTGAAAAAAAAAAAAACAGTGCGTCTGTTCAATCTGAAATAACGCGCCTGTTAAACTTGTGTTAACAGGAAGAAAGAGAGTTTGGTTGACACGACAAGAAATAATTTAAACAACAAACACTATTAGACCCTCATTCAAGACAAACATTATCTCTGATTTGGATGCTTGTGCAGCGTCTTGATCGGCCTATGAAACTTCAACTATAGAATGCCTTATCTGTATACAAAAGAAGCCTTATACTTGTTACAATTCAAATAAAAAAGAAGAAACCTTCCACAGTCCAATTTATATGTTATTTTGGGCATGAAACTGACCTTTTGAGATGGGTCGTTATTTGCTTTTACTATATCAACATTGTCCAACTCAACGTCAGATTCCATGATCTTGTCCTCGTAATCATCATCAAGTTTCTTCACACCAACAGCCCCATCAGAGTTCGAAACATTATTTTCATGCCTATTACTTCTTAAATAAATCCGATATAGACCATTATTTTCATGCATTTTTACTGTTAGAAACAACGCGTCTGAACATTCATCAAACCTTCAAACGCATTGTTTAACACAATACAGATGCACTGTTATTGTGGAAATATTCCTTCATTTAGCACAAACCAAAAAAAATTCTGCCTCCACTGATCACATACACACATACTCTTTCGGTTTTGGTTTTGCTTCTTATGGTTGGGACTCTTGTGCGGAGTGAGATTTGTATGGGGTGATTGTGGGTTGTTGGTGTTTTTGTTTTGTGGTAATGAGAGGTTTGAGGATGGGAAAATAGGTGAAGGTGAAGGAGATGATGGTGGTGGCACATAGGGCGGGGTAGCAATGGCAGGAGAGGAGAGGAGATGGCGATGGCGAGTAGATGGAAAGAGAGAAAAAGGGGGAAGTTGATAAAGTATCTAATTGTAGTTTTTGGGGATTTTTTTTCCATGTTGTATCTCTTATGAATATTTTTGAGAAAATTGTAATCTAGGAGAATTTACTGAAAAATCAAAATATTCTTTATCTGTTAATAATAAACTCACTATCTTTTTTTTATTTTATTCCAATAAATCTCACAACTACATAAATACCCAAAAAATTCAACTCTCATATAAATATTCGATTCTGATCAGAGTTTTGCACTCTCTGCGGGACGAAGAGATTATATACTTCCTTCGTCCCAAAAAAATTACGATTACATTTATTTTTTTATCGTATTAAATTAAACCTCAAATATGTATGTCATTGTAATTTATTTAAGATGAATAAAATATTTTACTACTTCCTTCATCTCAAACAAATTATCACCGGTTACTTGATACGATAATTTATGTTTGTGTTGTTTTTAGTTGTAAAGATCATTTTATCCTTTGACTTGTGTAGGTGAGAGGAGTGAGAAAAAAAAATAATTAAAATAGTTGATGTGATCTATAAACAAAAATAAAAAATAGTATTATTTTGATATTTTTGTAGGAGAATTTTTTTTTCAAATCTAGTATATATTACTTCCTTCATTATATAATAAATGAAAAACTTGTCTTTTTTGAATGCTTCACAATAATTATAACATATTTATTTAAAAAGTTTTTATCTAAAAAACATACAAAATGAATCAAATTCAGATATATAACATACATATTATCTTCTATCATTATAGTAAACCAGATTATCATAAAAAAAATTTACTCATTAAATTTCACAAAAATTCAATACACACAAAAAATTTCGTGTCAATTAATTGATGATATTTATTATGGAACGAAAGGAGTATAATTTAATTAAGATATCCTAATATAATAAGTATTGTATTTTCTCGTCCCAACAAAATTACAACATTTACTAAATTGGGTCCTCACAATCAACTAAATTATAAAATTATCTTATTTGAAAAAAAATTCACTTATAAAAATACAAAAACACATTATTTATTTATTTTATATCATATTAATTTATTCCATTATTTTTTTTTCATTTTTCTCACTCAGAAAAATCAAAGGATAATTAAATTTTTACACCAACAATCAATACACACATAAATTATAGTGACAAGTCAAATGATTGTAATTCTTTTTGGAAGAAAAAAATAGTTTTAAAATTTATATCATATCAATTTGTTTCATCTTTTTTTCTCATTAATAAATAATTTAATTTTAATATTAATAATTAACACATATATAAATTATCATGTCCGGAGAAAGATGTAGAATATATAAATTATCAACACGCACATAAGTCAAAACATTATAAAATATATAAGACGAAAATAATAATTTTTATGAAACGTTGGAAGTATTTAATTATGATTATCCATTTAGCATGTCAATGCTCTAACCTATACTTAAAAAAAGATATAAAATATTTTGTTAATAATATATAAATTATGTGTTATTAACCGATATCTAGAGGTTTTTCTAAACTTAGTTTTTAATTTTAATTTTTTTTAATCATTTAATTTATTTTTTTTATCGGCGCTATCACTATCCCCATGTTCTCCCGACCCAAAAAAAAATTAAAAAAATTGCGTATAGTTCTACCACTCGAAAGTTAGTCCCCGTGAAGTCATTGCTCGGATTTATACTGTCCATCTACTGTCCATCTAGAACTGTTAGGCGATCAACCAATCCGCGATGAATTCGTCCAAGCTGATTTCACCGCCGGCGGCCAATCGGCGAGAATACAAGCCGAGGAAACCCTACACGATGACCAAGTCCCGCGAGAACTGGACCGGAGAAGAACACGACAAGTTCCTCGAAGCTCTCCAGCTGTACGCATCCGATATCTGTGGATTCCAGTTTGATTTTGCGTTTTTTTTCTGTGATTGATTTGTGTGATGTGAACTGCTGGAATTCGAGATTTTAATCCCGTGTGTTCGATTTGAAACGGAAGAGGTTCGATGTTGTGAGGCTGTCGGTGATTGGTTTGGATTTTGATATCTAGGGTTTGGTTTGATATGGGTCACTATTCAGATTCGTGTCGGAAGGAAAAGACGTTTTGTGATTCGGTGAGGGTTTCTTGTAGTTGGATAGTGTAAAAAAAAAGAAAAAGAAAAGAAAAGAAAAGATGAAGTTTGAGTTGTGTGGTGCAGGGGAAGGGATCAACTCTACTGAAAGTACTATAAAATTGTGATGGGAGACAAAGGAATATGATTTGTATTGTAACCGGATAAAAATCGGTGATCTCTAGTAATATCTGGATCGGTACCATTTCGAGGACGAATTGTATATAAGTTAAGACATGTGGTAGAAGATCCAAGAATGTTACTTGTATAGTATTAGGAAGTTTTAGGACACGCACTGTGACATCAAAAACTTCTTTCTTTATGTCTTTTTTTTTCTTTTTTGGGATTGGGGCGTGAGTCGAATGTATGAAGACTTTGTGTATTACATAATGTGAAAAGCAAATTTTAGTTAGCGGCTGCCACACCAAACAATTGAATCATTGTGGAAGCTAAAGCTCTTGGGGTGAATGGGCAGTGGGCAGGTTTCACTGCTAATGTGTTAGTCTTCATCATAACATAACACTATGCCGGGTGACAATAGGACATGCTTAAGAGAAGTGATTCAAACAAAGACTTCACGTGATTCCTGAATTCTCTAGAAGCGAAAACAGCATCTCCGATATCCTTTTTTTTTTTACCATTGAAAATAATAAGATTATGTACAAGCTGTAAGGGATGACTCAACATAAGCCATACCCCTCATCTTCATGCCTAATGATTAAAAGCCTAAGCTTTTATGCAGGGTTGCATACACGCATGCTACAAGTTAATAACTGAAAGAGTTTCCCTCGAGTAAAACCACTACATACATAACTCACAAAACATGAACATGAACATGTTTGTTGGTGTACCGGAAAATGCCTAGTTAATAAGAGCAAGTCTTCAAGTTTGGATCTCAGTAAATTTCACTCATTTTGTAGAAGCCCCTGTTAAAAGAGATTGAACTAACAAACCTAATCAGGGAGATAAATATGCTTTTGAAGTTTCCTATGCTGAAACCTTTGGAGGGTCAAGTTGTATGTTCTGTGATGGTGTATGCATGGAATGAGGGATCAATTTGCTGTAATTTGCATCACTTTTGATTGGTCATTTTGAATTTTAGCTGCCAAAAATTTAAGAGTTTATTTATCTTCATTCCTGTCTTTTTGGAATACTTAGGTTTGATCGAGATTGGAAGAAAATCGAAACCTTTGTTGGTTCAAAGACTGCCATTCAGGTTTTTTCATTGATTGGGGTTGCATTCTGACCAGTTCATAATTTTAAATTATATGATGATATAGCAATATTTCACATGTTTTTTTTCTTAAGTTCCTTTTTTTTTGTCCGCAGATCCGAAGCCATGCTCAGAAATACTTTTCGAAGGTGCTAAAGACTGGGATCGCCGCTCATTTACCTCCAGCTCGCCCAAAACGCAGAGCAGCTCATCCTTACCCACAAAAGTCGCCAAAAAATGGTTCGTATTCATCCAAATATGAATACTACATAGAACTGAAATTGTCAAAGGAGCTAAAATCCATCTTTACTAACAATTGACAGTTCTGCGACCAATCCAAGCAAACACGGATTATGCTTCGTCCCTCAATACAGTTGCACCAGGATATCCTGTGTTGGATGATGCTTCCATGGACATCCCTTCTGGTGGAGTAGTCCATCCCTGGATCATCTTAGATTTATTTCTGATGAATGCATGCTTCATATTTGTAGCCGTTGGTCCATTGCTCAATTTCAGGAAAAAATTCTAGCAAGGTATGGTCCTTGCCAATCTTATCGATTCCTATTTTTAATTCAGCTGATGTTGGCCCTAGCCCGAGAGGGTTTTCAAGGAGCACTAGCAGTTCTGCTTGTGCAATGGGGTCCTCAAGTGAAACATTACCGGCTACTAAGCTACCTCAGCAGCTAGAGGCCTCTGTACCACATGGTATACCCATCATAATTCATCCCATAATATGCCTTGTTATGTGTGTTTAAGCCTGGGGGTGGAGATTTTCAGACCACAAGAATAGCTTCCTGTGTTTGCTTGGTTTAAAAACACGGAGCAATAGACTGCAGTTTTTTTCCTTTTTTTTTAAAAAAACTGCTGCATGGTTTTATACCCATATGCGGTGGTACAGGAAGAAAGGTTCTGACATTTATAACTCCCCGTTGTCTTCATGAGTTCAGAATGGAATTAGCTTGATTACTTGTCTATTTGACCGTTTAGTCTCTTGCTAAGCATTGGAAAGGTTCCGGCAACATGTGGAACTTTCTTCATGGTAACAAGTTCTTGCTGGGTACTTCATAGAATCAAGTCTCGAGAATTGTCACCATCCTGATGAAACCACCCTCCTTTTTGTGATTATGTTTTTCCTTAGTATGATGTTATATTCTATATCCTTTTCATGTGTCTTTATGCGATATCCTGTTATGCATTTGGAAGGAATGCAAGTTTGATATGGTTGCTGGCAGTTTGCTGCAAACTTGCATCATAAATTTTATGTTTACCAGAACTAGAAATCGTGATCTATGATTGCTATTGCGATTTTTGGCTTATAAATCAGCAATTCAGTGTCATTGCATTCTTTACCTTCTTTGTTTGTTTGTTTTTTTTTTTTTTTAAGTTCATATCCCAACTTGGTTGGTTGGTTCATGTCAAACATACATTTCAGGTTCACCAGATGTTACAAATGTTTACGGCTTTATTGGGAGCGTGTTCGACCCAGGCTCTCATGGCCACTTGCAGAAGCTCAACGAGATGGATCGTGTTGACTTTGAAACAGTGAGTTAACTCAGTTTTATCCTCTACCCTTTATTTGCAAGTCCTTAACGGCTTCAAAGCTTCAAGAAATGGACTTAGTAACCACTATCCTCAGGTCCATCCTATTATTGCAACCGGACTAGTGGATGCATCATCTTAGATATCAAAGTTATGTCAATATCGGACTTAGCCACTCCTTCTAATGTTATTTGGGATTGACCATAATAGAGCAGCACCATTGGCTCCCACTTGCGAATAGGTTTCTGGGAGAACGAGAGATTGCTTACCAAGGAGTCCATGCTTCATGATCAAGACACTCTTGATACGCGTATTTCAACAAGATATCATGCTCGTTCAGGGGGTTGTATCTTGGAGGTATGTGATACACATGTCAACCTTATGGCCCGGTATGTAAAACTCCTTGATTGCTTTCTGCAGGTTCTATTACTGATGAGTAACCTTACAGTCAACTTGTCAAGCCCTGAGTTTGAGTCAATGGTAAGTATGGATTTTACTTTTGTTCCTTTGTGTTGCAAATTTCCCAATGCCATGTTACGGAAAATGTAGTGGAAACATGTCATATGTTACGAGTCATCTCCTGAAGAATGTCATTGTCTTGTGCAGAAGGAAGTTCTGTCTTCACGGACATGCTATGATGTTATACCAAAAGGTCCAAAACGGTGATGCTTTTCCTGGGAGAAAGCAGAGATGTAAACTGCTTGCTCATATTCTACAATCATTAGTGTGATCTTTTGGTTTTTATTACATCAAACGACTGAGCCAGTCAACTTGTGGATGCCATGGGCATGCAGATGCTTGGTGTTTATCAATGTCATGTCACCATCTCAAGGCTACGTCGCATGTCTGTAGAATGCGGAATGAAATGAATATGCGCATTGCAACGGGTCGGCCTGGGTGATGGCCCCTGCTGATACTGGTTTAACATGCGGGAGCATTGCAAACCCGTTCATGTGCATGGAACGATGAAGAATGGAGAGCGAGAGGGTCTTCTGTGATATGGTTTGAGAATCACATTGGTGGTTGTAATCTGTTGTTGACTTAAAAAAATGCAAGCAATGAATCCAACTAAAGCCTAATCTTATGGAAGTGTAATGTAAATGTACAAGTTTTCAAGTGATTCATTGCCTCATTCATGGTCTCTATGGAGCGAATCTTTGTCATCTAAGAGTGTAGAAAGTAAGTACTAGTAGTACTTAAGATAAATGCAATGCAACCTTTTTGTGCCATAATTTCTTTCTTATCTCATACTGCTTTCTTTCGAAATGATTACACTTGATTTAGCCTTTAAGTTCTACCATCTCTAGAAAAGTGACGATGCCTCTATGAACATAAAGAATCCTACAGACTACAATATATATTCTGCCCTAAATAAATTATGACAGCAAGATTTTTGCAATTTTTGAGATGGATGACACATTTATTTGTATGAACAAACGTTGCATTTCTTTCGACAATTTGTTATAAAAACGTTAAATGATTGTTTAATTCATGATTTTTTCTCTATGCTTAGAAAAACTTATATCACTCCATTTGATAGTAAAACATGACTCGTACTAATTCATATATAACTTATAACAATGAAGACTTTATAAGATTTTAATTTATCTGAGATTAAATGAGCAAAATTCGCGAGAACTTAAAATATAAAATGTGAAAATAACAATTTATACCTGTTATAATGCTTTAAAAGTTCATTTTTCTTCTAACAACTATATATATTCACCATCCAATTGGCTTTTCAAAAAATATACTCATTCCGTCTTAACAAAATTATGACATTTATCGTCTTAATTAAATTATAATCTTATTCTATTTGAAATTTTTTATAAAAATATTAAAACATCCTTATCATTTATTTTATCATATCAATCCATCTTATTATTATTATTATTTTTTATTCCTCTTACTCATAAAAATTAAAAAATAATTCAATCTCTGTACCAAACAATTAAGACACAGTGACCAGTAAGATGATTGGAATACGCCATCCAACCAGTCCGACTGTTATTCCCCATCAAATGGCTTGACACACACAGCCCACAGCCCAACAAAAGCCTCAAAACCCCCACACACAAACCCTCTTTTCTACTATAAATAATCCATATTCTCCAAGTCGCACCAACTCTCAACTTCATCGCCTCCAGCAGAAAACCCTAGATCTCCATCTCTCTCATCGCCGCCATGGCCGCAGCCGCCGCCGTGCGCCCCCTCGTGACCGTCCAACCCCTCGACACTGACATGTCCGTCGACACTCCCCTCACCGTCCCCCTCCCCGACTCTATGAAGGCCCCGATCCGCCCCGACCTCCTCAACTTCGTCCACTCCAACATCTCCAAGAACTCCCGCCAACCCTACGCGGTCTCCCGCCGCGCCGGCCACCAGACCTCCGCCGAGTCCTGGGGCACCGGCCGCGCCGTCTCCCGTATCCCCCGCGTCCCTGGCGGAGGCACCCACAGGGCCGGGCAGGGCGCTTTCGGCAACATGTGTAGGGGCGGGAGGATGTTTGCGCCGACGAAGATCTGGAGGAGGTGGCATAGGAGGGTGAATGTGAATATGAAGAGGTACGCGATCGTGTCGGCCATCGCGGGAAGTGCTGTCCCGGCGCTGGTGATGGCGAGGGGACATAGGGTTGAGAATGTGCCTGAGTTGCCGTTGGTTGTGTCGGATGCGGCGGAGGGAGTGGAGAAGACGAAGGATGCGATTAACTTGTTGAAGAAGGTGGGGGCGTATGAGGATGCTGAGAAGGCGAAGAGGAGTCTTGCGATTCGAGCCGGGAAAGGGAAGATGAGGAATAGGCGGTATGTGTCGAGGAAGGGGCCGTTGGTTGTTTATGCGACCGAGGGCGCGAAGATCGTGAAGGCGTTTAGGAACTTGACTGGTGTCGATGTGTGCCATGTGGAGAGGCTAAATTTGCTGAAGTTGGCGCCTGGTGGGCATGTGGGGAGATTTGTGGTGTGGACGAAGAGTGCGTTTGAGAAGCTGGATGAGATATATGGGACCTTCGATAAGGTTTCTGAGAAGAAGAAGGGGTATGTGTTGCCGAGGGCGAAGATGCTGAATGGGGACTTGGCTAGGATTGTGAATTCGGATGAGGTGCAGTCGGTGGTCAGGCCGGTGAAAAAGGGGGTCAAGAGGGCTCAGATGAAGAAGAACCCGCTGAAGAATCTGAATGTGTTGTTGAAGCTGAACCCTTATGCCAAAGCGGCGAGGCGGGCTGCGTTGATTGCTGAGGAGCAGAGGAAGAAGGCAAAGGCTGAGAAGATTGCCAAGAAGAGGACTGGGCTGACTCCGGTATGTATATACATATCCTGTTTGGTCTTTACTTGTGTTATTTTGATTGGTGATTTGATTGGAATCTTAACTTGTTGGATTGATTTTTATGATGTTTGGGTTGCTCAGACTTGGTTGTTCTTTTCAGTATGATGAATAGCTTCTTCTGACGGTGAACTGAATGTTTGAGGCGTAGGTTATGTTAATTTTAAGATGAATGTTTGACTTTTAAACCTGGTTGTGGTGTTTTTACTGAATGTGTTATCGAATGTGGTATCAACTACATCATGTCTATATCAATAACAAAAGTGGTCGTGAGAGCTTTGAGGAAAGAGAGATTAAGTTGTATATAGATCTATTCATGGTAATCTTATCGGTGTTGCTCATCAACCTTGGGTTGTATTGGTTTTGATAAATTGCTTTTTAGAGAACTCTGTGCCATCTGTTGTCAGGTTAGGTTGTGCTGTCTAATAAATTGCTTCTTGTAGTACTTCAACTAAATGTAAGATCATTACGCAACCATGTTCAATATTGGGAGTCCTTATTGGGTGAGTTGCTCAGAAAAGAATTAATTCAAGCAAATTTAGTGGTTATGCTACTCATCCTTGCATAATTTGCAATCTACTTTGAATCAACTTTAGAAACTGACTCTGGTGTAATCTTGACCTACTTGTGTATGATTGTTGATAGTATGTGTTCTCACACGTCCGTTATTTTTTTTTTTTTAAATTCACTTTGGTAGGAATCCTTTCTAGCATATGATTTTTTTTTAAAAGGTTGTCACCTTTGGTATGGTTTGCATCATTGTATATAATACTTGTATGCATTCATTTGGAGATGGATTGTTTTTTTTTTTCAAGGGTTATGGCTTAACATCTGGGTTTATAATCTAGGGTATTTGCATTGTAGTGTATTCAAATTCTTGTCCTCTGCATTCAGTGACATGGTTTTTTTAGCTGGTTTAATGTGTTCAGAGTCAAGATGGAAACTAGTGTTGCATCAGGCAGCCTAGTTTTATTATGCTGCCGAAGCTTAGAATTGTAGATGTGAAAAGTAATGATGTTTTATTCGCATTTTTCTCAGCTGTTTTTTGAACACCATTTGCTTGTTTAACGTGTGCTCTGATATTCAGTTTATGAATCCGAAATGGTCTTTGTTGCATCTCTTATCGTGTATACAGCTTTCCACTTTTTCCCTTTTATTTGTTGGACATACGACGTTAATGCAGGCAGTTGATGTTGTCATTAGATTCATCGCTGTTCACTTTTTTTTTGTCTTAAGATGTGTGTCATGATGACTCTCTTTGTAGCCAGTGGATGTTAAAATTAACAGCGAATTCTCCTTGTTTTAGTAGCTTGGGAAATGTGTTAATGTGAATGCTTTTTTTTTTAAAGAAAAAAAGATGTGGTTTTGCTCATGTCTTTTCCTTGTTGGCCAGGAGGAGCTGAGGGCAATCAAGGCTTCTGGGAAATCTTTCTACAAGACTATGATCTCAGATTCCGACTACACCGAGTTCGAGAACTTCTCAAAGTGGCTTGGAGTCTCGCAGTGATTGGTTTCTGCTTTATGTTCCTGAGTTTTTTCTGATGAGAAGTTTTCATAAGTTCAAGAATTCTTGTTTTTATGTTCATCGTATACCTCTTATGAGGAGGAGACTGGATTTTGGTTGTGTACCTCTTTATTCTGCTATTAATGTGCTGAAGACTTGTAGACAATCTGCACCTTGTTCGACTGCGATTTGGGTTTTTGTAGCTGGCCTTTTTGAAGTTTCTGTATTGAGATATGATCTATCTTCCATATATTCTGTATGGCGTTTTCTGTGTTTGGTTACTGCTGTTGATCGAATTAATATTCATAGTTGCTCTTGCCTATGGTGAGCCATTCTTGAACTTGGCAGCGGCGTATACCAAGGGATCGTTTGTGGGAGTACTTGGTAAATTCGTGGTGTTAGCGAGGTCCTTTTTATCTCTAATTGACAGTGAAGCATTATGTGAACTGTTTCCTGGTGCTGCGGTAGTTTGTTTTGTTATTAGATGAAAGTTTCAAAATGCGAGGTGCTTCTGTAATTTCACGGTGAGATGTGGCTAGTTATTTGGCTTTCAATGTTAGTCTATTGTTTTCAATATTAACAAGCTTTCTAAAAAATATGCTCTTGATCTTGCAAAATATACGACATTTTTTAAAAAGCAAATTAACTTTTGAACCCATATTTTAATTAATCTGTAGCCTAGCCGTGTGATGACCCGGGCGGCACGTAACGATGGCGGACGAGATGGCCGCGGCGGCGCATGGAGGGGATACGGTAGTGGTAGTGGTAGTGGCGGTGGAGATCCGGTGGCAAGGACGGAACCGATGCCGGAGGATATGTGTTTGACGGCCACAACGGTGGAGAAGGTGTCGCGACGCGGTGTGTTTGTCAATGAGACGATCCCGCTGCGGGTGGCGTAACTAGGGTTTGGAGAAACGGGGATGAAATGTGCGATGATGAAATATATGATGTAAGTAACCTGGTCATTTCGCTTGCTAGCTTCGATGTTGTGTTTGCTTGAATGGTGAAATCTGATTTCTGTCGATGCTCTCATTGCTGTTTGCTATAATTCAATTCTCTCGATGGAGCTTCGTTTTCATTAGAGTAAGTCTAACCTTGATGGCAAAATATAGTCGGGCACCAAAATGTTTTTTTCTCTATTTCTGCAAAGTAATTGCTATTTAACTCCAATTGTACCATTAGATATATATTTAGGAGCTTCATTCTTCATCGGGACAACATCGAATTTTTTTTGTTTAGTATGCATAATTCTTTTTGGAAAGCCAATCTGCCAATGTGAGATTATTTTGGGTTGGAGTGAGCATATTAGTTCACTATATGGAAGAAGTGAAAGATGATGGAAAGCGTCTGGTGCTGTTTTTGTTTAAGATGGTGGTGGAGACATGGAGCCGAGGTGGTGGGTTGATCAGCGGCTAATCGGCTAAGTTGGTTGGTTAACTTATGTGGTGATCATATTCCTGGGTAACCATCCGTCTCCTTGTTTTGGATGTGCTCCACTGCCTGATTTGGTCTTGGTGGGTTGTGTATTTGGTGTTTAGGGTTTACAGCTTGTTTTTTCTACCTTTGATGGGGTTTCTTTGGTGGTGGTTTGTGTTAAAATAGGAAGAGACCCAAACTATCAACCCAGTCCGAAGTCAATTCTTAGACTCAATCCAAGACCCAGTCCGAATGATATATAAGACATTAGGATTTGATATCTTCTAAATTAGGTTAACTAAGAGATGTAAACTATTCGGCTTGTAAAAGGTGACTGTCGTCGTAGCCATGGCGGCTACTTCTATCTAAAAACTTACAGTTTGCAATCTTGGGTTTATATGATCTTTGCATGCGAGATTGCAGAATGACAATACAGTTGGTAGGAGTAATTTGTGCAACTCTTTTCCTGTTCAATTTGTGCTAGTTTTCTTTAATGCCATACTTGTGTTTTATTGCATTTAGTATTTCTATGAATATCCTGCTTGTGTAGTGAAGTGGTTGTCTGTTTCATGTAGTTTGCTTGCATTTATTATCCCTTTGACCTGTTACGGTTATAATCCTGGTGTTCTGTTCTTGGTGATGTTTGTAATAAGACTACCTGTGCAGCCCATGATGCATACTGCAGTAATAAATTTTGGAGATAATATATTGCATTTTGATCCAGTTTGTTGTTTTCTCAAATTATTCGGATTGTTAAGAATCATATTCTTTAATCCAAATGTTCAAAACTCAAATCAAATCGTATGGATTGTTTTTTTTTTTTTTAATAAAAAAAATCCGTAGTTGATGATTTAAGCATGTTATTCGTTATTTAAATTCGTGTATATGAGATTTGTAGAATATTTCTTGATACCTCATGGTTATATTTTTATATGCAGTAAAGTCCTCCACAAGTTATATTTTAATGTGTAACTCATCTTTATCTTTTTGATAGAACTGATTTATCTATCGTAAGCTTGTTGTCATAACTAACTTAGCTTCATGTTTATCCTTTGGTTTGGAAAAGGGTTTGCTAGTTTTGGACAACAGGTCTCCCTATATAAACACACCCGCGGGGTATCACTTCTCTTTTTTCACTACACACACGCTCTTTTTCCTCTGCTTGAAGAAAAAGAAGAAGAAGAAGAGAAGAACCCATCAAGAAGACATGGAGATGCAATCAAAAGGCATGATGAACCCAAACCATTTTGCTTACATGGTTGATTGCTAAGTTCTGTGAAACTCGTCACCTCTTCAGACCGGAAACATCTTTTGATTTAGCCAACTTAGTTTTTGATGATGAGGTATATCTTCTTCCTTCCTCTGTTATTTTCTAAGTATATGCATGGTAATCACGGATTCGGATTCAAATCTTGATTAGAAAGACTTTTCTGAGAGCCCGTTGCATTCACTTCAAGGGCCTTTTTTTTTTTAATAAAAAAAGATATGTGATTGGTTTTGCTCATGTATTTTCCTTGTTGGCCAGGAGGAGCTGAGGGCAATCAAGGCTTCTGGGAAATCTTTCTACAAGACTATGATCTCAGATTCCGACTACACCGAGTTCGAGAACTTCTCAAAGTGGCTTGGAGTCTCGCAGTGATTGGTTTCTGCTTTATGTTCCTGAGTTTTTTCTGATGAGAAGTTTTCATAAGTTCAAGAATTCTTGTTTTTATGTTCATCGTATACCTCTTATGAGGAGGAGACTGGATTTTGGTTGTGTACCTCTTTATTCTGCTATTAATTTGCTGAAGTCTTATAGACAATCTGCACCTTGTTCGACTTGGATTTGAAGTTTCTGTGTTAGATCTCATTATTCTCCTAGGAAAGTTTGTGGAGTTCTTTTGAATAGTTTAAGTGAATCTTTTAATACCTATCAAAGATGTAAGGGAGAGACCAATTATTAGCATATGCTAGAGGCCATTAGAAGAAAATTTATGAAAAGAATTCAAATCAAGAGAACAAGGATGAAAGAAATATGAGGAAAACATTACTTTTCATATTTGAAAAAGAGTTGAGAAGACCAAAAAAATATACAAGAAACTATTTTCCGATCTTTGTTGCGATAACATGTGGGAAGCTGAGAAGCATGCTTTTATAGTTTGTTGTTCATGTGGATAACAAGAGTTGTACATGTAGAATGCGAGATATCATTTACGATTCTTATTTTTTTTCATGGATGATAACGCAATTTTTTATGTCCTTATTGGCGCAATGTGTTTTTCTTTTTCATGTCAGAAATGATGCGAATAATGTTTTTCGGTTTTCTGGATTATGCTATTATTATTTTGTTTCCTTGATGACGTCATGAATGGTGTTGTATTCATACCTTTAATACTTCTATTTTTATTTTATTTTTTTCATTCAAAGGTAGGATCATCTTCATCCGTATCAAGAGGAAGAGGAAGAGAAAAGAGGAGAGCACCTAGATCTGAATCTGTAGGTGCACGAGGTAGGAGAAGGTAATCACAAACATCAACATGAGCGTCAGCATATGTATATGCATGCCTAGAGAAGGTGAAAGCGTTTTGTATACATCGCTTTGACGCAATCGTTTTGTATACATCAGCATATTTGCTCACAAGTAATAAAGATGGTGAGTACCCAGTATCATTCCTGAAAGACTTATTTCTAATGATCGACCTACTTCAATTCTAATGGGTCAAATGACCGTAAACGAGTGTGTTGCTATGTAACACTAAACTAAACTAGACGAACGACCCTAAACGCTAAGTAGATGGGGGAAATATGTAATGGGAAGGTACGGTTGTGATTTTGCTTTCATAATTTATAACCATTTCATAACCTAGTCGTTTGTTCGTATGTTGGCATTGTAAGTCAGGTCTCCCTAAATCATATATCAGTCCCTCCCGATATAATAGATAAATCTCATCAAACGACGTCACAACGTAGGAAAGTTCGTGGAGTTCTTTGGAAAATTATGTAAGGTTGAAAAATTATCAAATATCATTTTTTTTGGAAAATTATCGTGAAGATAATTTAAATTATGTAGCATCAATGGTATAATTATCTTGTTTCATTAAGACAAAAAAAACAGAATTTTTTAAAATACGTGTTGAATAATAATAATAAAAATCAAACGTTATAATTAAATTGTGACGAATGAAGTAATATATACTCATTCCGTCTCAACAAAGTTATATTTTTCAAATTGGACCGCCCTAACTAAATTTTAATATTATGATATTTGAAATTTATTTTCATATAAAAATATCAAAACATCTATATATTTTTTATTTTATATCATATCAATCAATCCTATTAATTTTTCTTTTTCTCATCCATCTCACTCACAAAAATCAAAAAATAATTTAATTTTTACATAAAATAAATATATAAATATAAATCATTATATCAAATTAATTGATTATAATTTTATAAGAAGGAAGACAATAATAGTTATAGATTCACGAAAAAGAACCTGGGACATTTTCGCTATGGGACACTAATCAAAGTTTACACATAGAGAGCTTAACCCTTTCTCATTTCACTTGCACTCCTTTGAAGTGAAGCCACACACACACAGAGCATTCAATCCTCCACGCTCGCCGATGGACATCCTCTTTCCGGTCCGATCACGGCCATATCCCGGCCTCTCATCGCCGTCTCCGATCGCCGGAAATCCCTTCCTCGCCTCGTCCTTCTCCTCACGCTCTTCTTCGCTTCTCCGCGCCTCTTTTTCCAGAAAAAGCTCCCCGCAAAACGGCGGCAGTGACGGCGAGGACGATGCCGGCAACGGATCGAGAGGTATGGAAGAAACCTAATTAGAATGATCTGTGTGTATAGATTTGTGCTTCTGGGGATTTGGTAGTTACGGGATTCGTTCGGGTGTTTGATGTTATGATATGCGTTTATTATCATGTGATTTCGAAGTGGAAGTTCTGGGAAAACTGTTCGGGTAGGGCTTTTGTGGGAGTTAGTGTGTGTTGCGGAATTTATCGAGATCGAGGTAAAAGAGATGAGAATGTCGAGGTGGATGTGTGGACAACTCTGGACATGTAAAAAGTTTAAATGCCAAAATACTTGAAGAGAAATGTGAAGCAATGGCTAGGGTTTCATGCAAGAGAGGGAGAGGAAGACATGAAAGGATGTCGAAGAAAACCTTTTTGAGTTTGATGTACTAATATATTATGAGCTTGCACAAAATTGAGGAGGATCGTGTTTTTCATATTCATATATAGTCAATGATTGGCATATGATGGGATTGAGATTTGGTTCTTTTGTAGCCGTGAGGTTTTCATATCATGTGATTCTGCTTCCATTGGCGTTGCTTCGGCTGAGGAACTTTGGTTTGTGCCTTCAGGTTATATATTGTGTTCTGTGAACCTCTGATGAAGTGTGACTGAGAGGATATGGATTATATTGTTCTGATTTCATGTTCTTCCTACTCGCCATGTGTTATCTCTTGCTGGTGGACTTAGGTGATTTACCATGAAAAAAAGGCGGAATCATCGATGGTTAACCGCTAGCAGAGTTTGTAAGAGGGAGGGTGCTCAAGAGGGCTTGCTTGTGTAATTATGGTATTCATGAAGAAGATATGATGGGCCATGGATGGTTGAGCTGGAAGATAACAGGTGAGAAAGTTGCCTTGAGAGAGTGTCCTTAGCTTACTCTTAGGCGGGAATGAGAGACATGAAGGAAGAGTTTGGAGTACTAAGGCTGGAAGAGGAAGGAGGAGTCAGGAGAATGAGATTTTATCTTTTTTGAAAAATAATAAGGGAAAACATCTGAAAAAATCATGAGGTTATTTAAACCATTATCAGTAAATTGGTCTGTTGTAAATCATTTCAAGGGTTTTCACAATCATCTCACTTTTATTCTTTAGGCTTTGTATGCTATTTACTTTTTTCATTGACAGAAATATACATAGGCAAATGGTACTGCTCCATATAATTTGAACAAAGCTTGATAAAGTGGAGTAACTATGCGAATCTCTGATTCTTGTATCTTTTTGAAATCATGGCCATTAGTATACAGATTGGCTTGTATAGCGCTTTTGGAGAGGAGCTACAATGACATTTTTGTGACCCTTTTTTGGAGCCAATGCAGCTTCTTATCATGATAGTTACGGACTATGTTGATCGTGCCATTTCTAAAAAACATAAAGCGTTGTGCTTTAACTTAATTTACTGTATGGACTTCTTTCATGATAAGCATCGCGGGGATTCTGGGAATGTTGATCCGCTAGTGGGGCTTGTTCGCCTTTTTGTGGTTATTGAAGCTTGGGTGAACTTCGTATACTATGCCTGTTTCTTGACTGATTTTTATTTGCTCGTCTGTGGGATGTTTTTTAAGAACCAACTCTCTTACAGATGACAAATCCACGGATTGGGACAAGGCATGGTCTAACTTCAAGAAACGAGGGAGAAAGAGCCTCTCTTCAAAATTCTCCCTAGACAAGTATGTGACCTGGAATCCAAGACCTTCCAACTATCCGCTCTCGGAAGAGGTCGATCCTATCAAAAGAACAGAGAGATCAAATCTCTACCTGTGGACCAGTCAGACATTTACAATAGGCGTGGCTATAGCAATAGTATCGTTACTTTTGATATATACCATTCTTGCACCCGTGAAATGATTTCAACTATGATTTAGTCTGGCTTGCGTGGGAAGGACTCTGGGTATTGTGCAGTCAATCCATTTTTGTCCTTCCAAATCTGCATCAAGGGCTTGCTCATGTTTGTATATCTGAACTTGATGCCTCTACTGATTTGATGCTATTTTAAATGAATTACTCTTTGGTCGGTTTTGTTTCTGGTTTACTACTTCCTGATATTCCGCTTTGTTCAACGATGCTGTACAGGGTACCAGGTAAACATAGATTCTATACGCAAAATGTTGATGATTGATATTATCTAAGTTATGGTTACTGCATGGTGATTCTGATTAGTATCTTGGTGGTGGTTCCATCAATCATCATATGTTTCGTAGCTTGTCTTCAAGGGATAGGTTATGGTTTGCAGAATGGGGCATCTTGATCTGTTCCCACCCTTTCATGCATGCTGCAGATCTAAATATTATTCTCCAAAAACATTACTACGCCTTGTTGATTTCGTCTTTTTCTCTTTTAGGAAGCAGTAGATTATTCTTTACCGCAATTTTTTCATTTGGCTTGGACATGAGCCCTTGGCAGAAGTTCGCTTCCTGTCACACTCACACCATAACACCAATCTTTTCATTTTGTACCTCTCCTGTCAGATTATTATTTACTATTCTAGGTTTGACACAAGGAGAACCATCAAACTCTGACGTGCAGGGAGAGATCAATCATGTGCTGCTGAAGGTAAGCGGTTCTTCATCTCTCATAGTAATGCCTCAATTCTTGAGTGACCTATTCTCATTCTGTTGTCTGCTATGATGTGGTGTTTTCATGATGCATAGACTAACTTGTTTATGATGTCGGCCTTTGAAAATCTTGTTACTTGTCCAGATTGCAGCCTCGGCCAATCAGAGTATTGATGCCCATTTTTTGGCATACACCATGGGACCAGAAATTTCAAGGTAGATATTGGGAAGATGTTCTTGACTTCCGCCTTGAATTTTGATATACGTTCTTCCTGGTGCTTGCATCTTTTTCTTCCATCCTATGCTTGGTAGCCGGAGTTTCACTTTTCAATTTTAATAGATGTATTGCATGAACCTACTATATTAGGCACCTCATCCCAACCTAGTGGTTCCGAAGCTGAGGTGAAAATGGGAGCTGTGGGCCAGACAACCAATAAATAACGCATGGTAAAGATCATTTGATCTTTGTTCATAGACATGATGATGATATGTGGTTGCTGCTTCCTTGAAACAAAATTTGATGCTATGGTTTTTGATATTGTTGTGACATTGTTTTCCCCTGAAACACCTCTAAGATAACTAGATTACTATGTTCCCAAGATGTCATAGCTGTGGTCCCCTGAAAGATCATTTTCTCTGCATCAGGGGCTTGCTCATGTTTGTATATCAGAACTTGATATACCTCAAACTATGCCTCATAGCTATCATCTTTTTTCATTTTTTCCCTTTTCAAATGTCGGCATATTAATCTGTAGCACTTTGTTTTATTTTTGTTTAGACATGCAACCTTAACAGAATATTTCTTTTCCGTATATTGACACATCACTCCCCTCTCAGTTTTACCTATGCTATTGGATTATCCTATACGACCTTAGATTTTTAGGTCTCTTACACAGGGGATGGTCCGAACTCTGACATGCAAGGAGAGATCAAGCATGTGCTGCTGAAGGTAGGTAGTGCTTCATCCCGTATAGTAATGCCTCAATTTTGGAGTGGTCTATCTTCATTTTATGCACTGTTATGATCAGTGTTGTATCTATAATTCGTAGTGTAAATTGTTTATCTTACGGCATTACAGGAAAAATCTTAAGACCTTTGGAAAATCTTGTTACTTGTCCAACTCCTGATCCCAGACTCGGCCAATTAGAGTATTGATGCGTATTTTATGGCATTCACCACGGGACCAGACATTTCAAGGATGTTGGTTGCAAGAAGCGAAGATATCAGGAAGATGTTCTTGAGTGCCCGGAGGAAGATGTTCTTGAGTGCCCGCAGGTGTGACTTTCGTCTTGAATTTTGAAATGCTTTTTTTCCTGGTGCTTGCTTCTTTTTCTTCCATCCTATGCTAAGTAGCCGGTGGTTCTCTTTTTTATTTTAATGGATGTATTCCACGAACCTACTACATCAGGGACCTCATCCCATCCTAGCTGTTCCGAACCTGAGGTAAAAATGGGAGTTGTGGCCTAGACAACCAGTAAATAACACGTAGTAAGATCATTTGATCTTTGTTCATAGACATGATAAAGCTGAGAATCATTTCCATCTAGTCTACCTCGACTGGTGCGGTAGAGGCTTGGATGATGAAATTCGGTTGTTGCTTCCTCGAAACAAATTTGATGCTATGGTTTTTAGTAGAGTGTTATGAGATAGTTTTCCCCTGAAACGCCTCTAAGATAAGTAGATGACAATGGTCCCAAGACGTCCTAGCTTAAAATTATGTTTTCTCTAAATGATGGTGCAAAGGAATTTAATGGTGTTATTCGATTCAAGGAACTGAAAGATGTGGATCTCCTCTTTTTCCTAGCTGCCTTCTCACATAGGCAAACTATTGGCATTGGTTAATGGGAAACGGGAAATGGGAAATGGAGAACGGAAAAGAAAGGGAAATGATTAACATGAGTGATTTACCGGGACACTTGATATATTAAGCTCATAAGTGTCTTCATTCAGATGTCGTATTTTTCACTTGAACTTGCTTTGCTATCTTCAAACTCTGGTGACGTTGTCTTTGAGTTGTCAGCTGAGCGAAGTAGTTTCTTTTGTTTTCATTCCTCTTGAGCTCATTTTTTGGTGGTGGCCATCCGGAGCGGTGGATATGGAATTTTCACGACCAAAGAAGAAAGATGGGACACAGCCTCCTCCAAAGAGGGGTGAGATCCAAGTCGGTATTATGCGCAAACTTGTTAAGATGATTGTCAGTGCAGGAACAAAGGCCAAAAGGCTCGGCAAGAGTATCCGCTGGAGTGTACAAGGATAGCCATCTCATCGAAGAATCTCAGGGATATGCGTTATCAAAATATTCTTATTTTCTACCAGGGGATTAGCAGAAACTATAACTTCAGCGCTCGAGTTAAAGTGTTTTTAACAATTTGTCCAAGTCAGTATTCAAAATACAGCGGTTCGTTATCTTATTTGTATAATTACTGATTTTTTTTTTCTTTTTTTATATTCTTGGGTTTGATGACAGATTGATCATTGTAATGAATGTCTGTCAGTATATTCTGTTTCATATAGGCCCATACTTTTTATAGATGTGCTATAGGTTTTTCAGCGTTGTGTCATGTTAAGAATATCGAGCAAATGAAATGGGCTCAAGGTTCCGCACCACAACACCACAAGCAAATCCCAAAATAATTTGCACCATCCCATACGGTTACAAATAAATATTGTTTGTTTTTCGGTGAATCATTTATAATATCATTATTATATATATATATTTATTTATGAAAAAAATATAATCTTTTTTAAGTATTTCACGACAAAACATGAATTATGGTCACAATTTAACCAAGACGAGATAATAGGAAGCATATTTTATGAGATCATGTCTCCAATCAAATACTGATTGCACTGTTCTTAGAAGGAACCGAAACTAAAGTAATGGTAGATATCTAGGGCAAGTCCTACGTCAATTTAGTCAATGTTACGTGGGCTGGAATCTCAAACAGTCACGTGGGGATATTCCTCTTCACAAAACCGACCAAATCCCTCGTCTCACCACACTCCCACGCCGCCGCCACCACCACCACCCTCTCGTCTCCTCCACCTCTCCCCACCCCAATGGCCGCCACCGCCGCCCTTCTCCGCCGCCTCCGCCCATCCACCACCACTTACCCTCTCACCAGAACCCTAACCACCTCCTTCTCCTCATCCACAATCTCCGGTGGCGGCTCAGATCCGAAGAACAGGAGTATCCATTGGGTGTTCCTCGGCTGCCCCGGTGTCGGAAAGGGCACCTACGCCGGAAAGCTCTCCTCGTTGCTTGGTGTTCCTCACATCGCGACTGGAGATCTTCTGAGACAGGAGCTCTCGTCGGCGGGGCCTCTGTCTGCGCAGGTGAGGATCGGTTGGGGTCTGTTTTGGTGACGCTGTTTTCTGAGGGTTTGGATTCGTGCTTTTTAAATGAATTGAGGTGGAGTTTTGGTGGATGGTTCTGTGATGTTGGAGATAGAATTGGTTCGATTTTGGATTTAGTTAGGGTTGCTTGATTGGAGTATGGTGTGGATATTAAAATATGTGTCTGTCGCTGTGATCCCTGTTTGAGAGATTTTGCTCGGTGTTTTTGTGTGGAGGAATTCGAAAGAGTAGAAGTTGGGTTGGGGATTGGCTTGTGTGAGCTGAAGGAAGAGTTGAAGTAATTGGGGGATGAACTTTCTGGGGCGTGGAAGCTTTGACTTGTTAAATTGAAGGCTTGGTCGTGGATGATATAATTGTGAATTGTGTTCATTTTGTATTTGGGTTTTGATGGTTGATGAATTTGGTGTATTGTGGCTTGAATTCGATCAAGTTCAAGTTATGTGAAGGTGAATCGTGATTAGCTAGTTTGGAAAGTTAGAGATTTTGGTGTTCAAGTGTGTGGGAGATTGGCTTGTGTGAGCTAAATGAGAAATTGATGCAATTGAGGGATGTAATTTTTTTTAGAGAATTCTTGATTGTGAAACTGAAGGCATGACTAAGGATGCTCTAACTGTGTATTGCGATGTGGTTGATGAATTTTGATTTCTATAGCATGAGTTATCATGCATGGTTGGGTACATTTCAGGATACTTGAATGGAGATTTCTTGGGGGTGGAGGAAACCAGATGATCTAGGAAGTGTTTCGTCTGGAGCTTTTGTTTCTTTCTTTCGAACAATTGAGATTGCTTTGCATGACTACTCAAAACAGTAAAATCCAGAACTAATGACAAATTCAAAAAGCTAGTAATTAAAACTTAAATCAACACATAGAAAACATAGAAAGTATTGGAAAACAAGGCTTAGAAATATTATGATGAAGAAAAACAAGAAATGGAAACTGGAATCTCCTTTCTCTTGGATTTTTATTTTCTGCAATCAACTCTTCATTGTAGTACACAGAAACTGAAACCAAAGTGTTTTAATTGATTGGTTAGAAAATCTAATACGGAAATTTGGATTAAGAAGTCACACCAAACAAAACCTTTGCTAATTTTTATCCTCCATTTTATCTTTCCTCCTTGCTCCCTTCATTTGCTTTTTGCACTAGTTGTTCTATCCGTTACTGTGCCATGCCTGCTGATGCGGTTGCATCTCTGTGGGTTCAAACCCTTCATTTTCCATTAAATATCAACTCCAAAAGTCCGGAAGATATGACTTCACTGGTTCATTAGATAGCATAGACGAAAGATATCAGAGCCTTCTGTTCAAAGTTAGTTGCATTATCTTCGAACTCTCAACTGGTGTACAATGTCAAAATATTCGTCTATGGGCATTAAGTTTTTTTTTTTTCGACCATTGTCTATGGGCATTAAGTTATATGTTTCTTATCCCACTAGTCTTTGATTTCAGCTTGCGGAAATTGTCAACCAAGGAAAATTAGTCTCTGATGAGGTCATCATTACCTTGTTGTCAAGGAGGCTTGAAGAGGGAGAGGCTAAAGGTGAATCCGGGTTTATTCTTGATGGATTTCCACGTACAATTAGACAAGCGGTAAGTGGTCTTCTGACTTTTGTTGCTTACTATTCTTTTCTTAACTTTTAAGTCATGGAATTTACATGATGTTTAACCCTGACTGGGTTGCTATTACTAAATTTTATGGAATCGTGAATTATGCAGTATTAGATGTTCCTCTCCAGTGTCAAACCAACTGATGAATATTAGTAAAATTGTTGTGTTGTGTCTTTGTTCTGCATTTCTCTTTGGCCTCTTTGTCTTCTGTATATGTATGGAGCTTTTCATTTTTCTCCTTTCTTATTCTTGCATTGATCTCTTTTACCAGGAAATATTAGAAGGGGTGACAGACATTGATTTGGTGGTCAACCTGAAACTTCCCGAACGAGCATTGATTGAGAAATGCCTTGGTAGAAGAATATGTGGTGAGTGTGGAAAGAACTACAATGTTGCTTCTATCAACATTGAGGCTGAGAATGGGAGGCCTGCCATTGTTATGGCTCCACTTCGACCGCCCCCAAGTTGTGCTTCCAAGCTAATCACACGAGCAGATGATACCGAAGAAGTAGTAAAGGAACGCCTTCGTGTGTACTACGAAATGGTATGTTACCAATCCTTACTGGAAGTAGTTTGGTTTTCAGTTCTTTAAAAAGGTTTGATTGATGAGTTCTTTGAGGTGGTGGTTTCTTTTTCTTTTTCAGTATTTGCTGAACAAGCTATCTCAATTTATGAGCTTTACCTGTTGTGATTTTCCTTTCATGAGTTGACAGAGCATGTGGTCATGATGGTCCTGTTGATGGTCTAGTTCATTTTTGAGTTAGCTGAAGAGTGGATAATATTTTCCTTTTCTCGGTTGAAACACAGAGACTCGGAGTGGGAGTCAGAGATGAAGATATTGTGGGAGATGCCATGATATCCTGGAAAAATGAATTATATGACATACTTGTACACAGAAATTGGGGCAATATTAATAGAAAAGAAGATGAAAGAGTCGTGGTGATATAAACATGTGAAATATAAACGCATTGATGCATTTGCAGTGAAATGTTGTAAAATGTTTCAAAGGCAGGCCTAACCTAAAAAGGCGTGAAGATAACCTTGGAATATTTGGTTTACCATGATCTCATATAATACAATGTGTAGGATAAAGACGAATAAAGTAGTTTTATGTCTGACCTCACATAATGGAATTATTCTGTTTGATGCCCGTTAAAATCTGGGTTGCTGTCATTCAACTTAGAGTAGCAGAACTGGGATATCTTACTTCACTAAAGAGTTGCTCTGTTGGCGACCATCGGTATTTGAGGGTTAAATTTATTCATTTTAAGACCGCGTGCTGGTTCATACATGTAGCTAGGCCAAACCCTTGGCCATGCTTGACCCAAAAAAGGTGGTTGAACTTTGGGGCTCGCAGAAAGCCTTTGCTGCTTGATAATTCCGCGACCTGGTGCTTTGTCTTGTACGCTGTAACTCCATCTTCGACATGGTGTGATTAATCCGGCATAGGATCACTCGAATGTTAATTGTTGATACGTATCCCTTTTATGCATGCAGAGCCAACCGCTCGAGGATTTCTATCGTAAAAAAGGGAAGTTACTGGAGTTTGATCTACCAGGAGGCATCCCCGAGTCCTGGCCAAAACTACTCCAGACCCTAAACCTTGAGGAACATGAAGAGAAGCTGTCCGCAGCAGCATGAACTTATTGTGGCCGAAATAGCTCCAAGCCCTAAACCTCGACAATCACAAACTGAAGCTGTTTGCAACAGCATGACCTATTTATATATTATATAGTATTTTTCTCGTCCGATTGTTTGCACGTTGTTTTAGCGTGCCCCCAACAGTTTTGTAGGGATAGATGATTTTTCCTATTTGCAGGGAGAATGGAAAAACTCTACCTGCAGCGCTCTTTGGCGGATGCCAATGCCTATTCTTTCTTGTTTCCTTTTCCCCTTTAACCTTTACAGCTTTGTTGTACCATAACAGACATGAAGAGGGATAGAGAAGAAATCCCATATCCCATACTCAGCAGGATTTATTTTGTGATATTTGGTATAAATTGTCACCATAATTTGTTGCAAGCAATTACATTTTGGCGCCATGTGGCGTGCATTATTTGGTGGATATGGATAGTATGCCGTATCGTGTATTGACTAACCTATGATTGGCGTTCTATGTTTGCATTGCGATCTTATAGTTGTACGTGATCATAGGGTTGTGTCTGTCCTGGTAGATCATTCATCCATCCCCGACCAAGAGCTTGTCCCGAGGCTGCACCTTTCCTTTGAGCCTGATCGAAGGTTATTCAGGGGGTGATTGGACTCTCGAAGCTGCATTGATTCATCAAGATACGTATTTAGATGACAGACCAAATAGCGGAAATGCTTAGTGGCCTCGAGCTTTTCCGATTTATATGGAGATTGTTTCCGATACTTCATCAAGCTTTCCGTGTCATCACAGCGCCTGATGCGAGAGGTAATTCATGTGATCATGTCACATAAGTTTCTGAATGACAAATAAGGCATGCGTTTATTCTCTTAGGAACACACATAATTCGAGTAGAACATACCCTTTAAGCTCAACAACCTAATAAGGGACATAAACCAGAAGAACTTGCCAAGGCGTAGTAGTTTGAGTGGGAATATGGACTTCAATTGTGTATCAATTTGTTAATTAGACTTCTGACAGTGACATTGCTCAACATAATGGATAAATTTGATGAATCTTGTACATATGGAATACAATTATGTTTTCAGATGGTGTTTTCTGATCACAAGATTGGGTAAGCCCAACCTTTTGGTTTGACATTCTTAATAGGAATATATATATTTAAGATGCCTGTGAATCTCCTTAGCTGATAATAGCTTTTGCCAACTCAATTCCTCCACATAATGAAAATAAAAAGTAAAAAATAATAAAATGGTAGTTGTTGTGAACGGTGTGATAAAAAGTATATTACGGATGTTTTGATATAAGTTAGATAATGTATATTTAAGTTTAGTTTGTTGAAACGCATAACGATGAATGGTTTAAAATAAAATCCCTAATTTACAACACCTGTCTATTATGAACACATGATTGATCAATACTTAGCTAAAATTTACTTGCATGACGAATAGGACCAACTATGCATATGAGGGGTCTGATTGTCGTATGATAATCGGGAAGCAAGTTTTTGAATGTTCTCTTTCCTTTGTGAAAAGGATGACCATCTTCATCTCCCATCACTCATAAAGTAAAATTACTTCATATCATTAATCTCGTTATAACGCTGAATTGGTGCATTTTACTAACAAATAGACATACTCAGCCGTCAGAAAAGTATTGTCTCCACGAAAATGACATACACACCTAAATTGCTCTAATATTCCAAATACAATTCCAATCCACTTAAAAGCTAAATGGACCTATCTTTATTCTCTGTCATATATTAAATATAATATTTTTAATTATTATATTATTTTATATATATGATGTAAAAAAATTGTGTTTTTAATGTTAAGTTAAAATAGATAATTTAATTTATCATCAATATTTTACGATATTTAAAAAAAAAATTGATCATTTGATAATACGAATCAAATTTCGTTTCGACATATATGTTTTTCAAACTCTTAATAATAATTCCAGGCGAAAAAATAAATATTTCCTATCTTTATATTTTATGTGGATGTGATACTGATACACCCTTTGTAGGGTAGATATCACTTGCATACAAGTAAGTATTCAATGTGAGTATTATCCACATTTGGGAAAACAGGCGACCATGTCACAATCATATCACAGCCACATAATAGTAGACAGTATTTTAATTTAATTTTATTTTTTTGGTAGTAAGACAGAATATTAAACGGAGAACATGCCAAACCACACACAAACCCCTTCACAAAAGCAGACAAAATTTTATTTTTTTCTTGCAAATTCTCTTTTCTTCATCATCAATCTCTTTCTCAAATATCCCACTAATCTAAGATTCTACTAAACTTTTTCATCTTCTTGTTTTTCTTCAAATTCCAATCTTCTTTGAATGTAATTTGATTCAGTTTAGCAGTTGAAGTGAACAAGAAAGAGCAAGAAACACAGCGCGTAAATTCCATGTGGTGTTTTCCATGTTCTTCAGATTCCAATGAGGAAGCCACTGATCCACAGAAGATCAATACCAAAAATTGCCCACCTGGTAAATTCTCAGCTTTGCCCCTGGTTTTTGTGATCACAATGCAAATTATCATATGGGTCAATGAGTAATTTTAGTTTGTAACTTTTAGTTTTTCACATTCTTTGTTTTTTTCAGCTTTCTATGTAACTGTTTTGAGCTGTCAAATTCTAATGTGGGCGTTGTGAATACAGTAGGGTCAATCCAGAAAATATATGCTATAAGTAGCGTTCCCATATGAGCATATGGGAGTCTAAGGGTTCCTGATATGAACAATGAATATTGGTGTTTCACTGGAAATCAATGGAAAAGTGTGCATATGGTGTCGTATATGCCTCTATGGGTTGAGTACTATATCCGTCCGTATCTTGTCAATGACGGGATCGTCTTAGGTTGTTGTTCTTATTGTTGTACCGTATATGTCCACTTATATACAAGCACAATACCGATTTATTGAAAATGAGCCTTTTTTCGGCTACTTTCAATGTTCTCCGATATGCATCTAGAAGATAACGACGGCAAGCTACAAGCTTCTGAAGAGAACGCAAATGTACTGTATTAGTACTCGCTTGTAGTACTTAAAAAGAAGTTATTGGATTCTAAGCAGTATTTCTGTTCCTTGCTTGGTTGTATATCCATGAAACAGGTCATTGTACAGCTTGGTTCCAGAGTGTTCATATTCATAATTGAATCCACTGTTAGTTTTTTGTTGCACCATCAAGCTGATCTCGTTGTATTGATACTCTCAGGAAAGTTGAAAGCAAACGTTATCTACAATGAGAAGGCGGCCTCTACAAGTGAAGGAGGATCAGCTCAGATTGCTGCACAAACATTTAAATTTCATGAGTTAGCTGATGCCGCGAGGAATTTCCGGCCAGAATGTCTTATTGGTGAGGGAGGCTTCGGTAAAGTATATAAAGGCCGGCTTGAAAGTACGAACCAGGTTAGTCAAATAATGATCATCGAATTGGGTTATCTGAGCGACATATTGTGTGTATTCCCTTTCTTGTTCTTTCAACTTGTATTTGGTTCCTAACACCATTTTGCGATGTTAATGTCTTCACCTAGATTGTGGCGATCAAACAGCTCAATCCGAATGGTTGGCAAGGGAATAGGGAATTCCTCGTCGAGGTGCTGATGTTAAGTTTGGTTCATCATCCAAATCTTGTGAAGCTCATAGGCTATTGTGCTGATGGAGACCAAAGACTTCTAGTCTACGAGTTCATGCGGCTAGGTTCATTAGCAGATCACCTGCACGGTATGCCTCCTATTTGTTGCCTTTTGTCCTTTTTGTTTCACATACCATTTTCTCTTAATTTTGCTTTCGTATGCAACTTGATCCTGTTATCTCACGCAGACCTTGCTCCTGGCGCAAAGGTGCTTGATTGGAACACAAGAATGAAGATCGCCACAGGGGCAGCAAGAGGACTTGAGTACTTACATGACAAAGTCAAACCTCCTGTCATCTACCGTGATTTGAAATGCTCAAATATCTTGCTCGGAGAAGGTTTTCATCCCAAACTATCTGATTTCGGCTTGGCCAAGCTTGGCCCTGTAGGAGACAATACTCATGTCTCGACGAGGGTCATGGGCACGTATGGCTATTGTGCGCCAGAATACGCGATGACTGGGCAGCTTACTTTGAGATCAGATATATATTGCTTCGGGGTTTTCCTGCTAGAGCTAATTTCTGGAAGGAAAGCGATCCAGACATTAGAATCTGGCAAAGAGCAGAATGTGGTCGCTTGGGTACGAGACTAGATCATAATTATAGCCATTGGTCACTGCTCAATCTAACTGGTCTATCATAGTAGTGGCTTGCCTCATCTTGCTTATTGTTCGTCGTTAAATACATCATTTTTCATCAAATTTGATATGCAGGCAAGGCCGTTGTTGAAAGATAGGAGAAACTTCTCAGAGATTGCTGATCCAGTTCTAGAAGGGCGATACCCTCATCGTGATCTATACCAAGCGCTTTCTGTGGCAGCAATGTGTGTCCGCGAAGAACCCAACATGCGGCCTGTCATAGCAGACGTAGTCACAGCACTGACGTACCTCGCTTCCAAGAGTAAAAAGCAGCTGGAATCACAGACAACGATAAGATCCTCAAATACGTCTTTCGACTCTCCTACTGGCACCAGCCGTCCTTCCTCTCAGAACAGCATTGGTGGCTCTGCTAGAAACAGTAGTGGTCTACTGTCGTAAAAGGCTATCAGCGTCATGATCGTGTTATTTCACGACGCTGTAATTTTTCCCTTGTGGTGTATAATAGTTCTATACCTCTTTGCTTTACTGTTTTGGTTTGTATATGCTACCCTTTTTTCCACAAGTTATTGCACTTGTAGGTTATAGTTTTCCTTTGTGATTTGAACGGCCTTTTGGTATATTGACGTAAAGTTTCTGAACCTTTTTGTACAGTGATTTGTCTCAAGTTCGATTCATTTTATACCATGAATTCCTCATCACGATGTTGCTTTACTCAGCTCCGAATGAAAAGAACGTGAGTTTAGAGAGGGTATTTGTCATTGACGATTCGTGTAAGATTGTGCATTATGTGACTTAGATACTAGGAGCTAATGGAGGAAAACAACCACAGTAGTATACCATTTCAGGCATCAATACGCTACATATATTCCTCTATAAGCAAGAACAGTTGACTTTCAAGTTACAGAACAGATGAACAAAATACAGACTCGGATAAAGACTTTGGAGGAGTCGACTCCAACCCTATGTTTTGCAAAAAAGATATAGTACATGACATCCGATAATGGTCAAATACACCCCTATATGTTTTACCAGATGTTCTCGTTCTGGGGTGTGTGATACTCGAAAATCACTTTTCACATGCTATACATATCACACGTTACAAGCCTATACATATCTACAACTGCTAAAATGAAAGGTGCATTTCGTCCCGCTGCTAGAAGTGATTCCAGCTGAATCTGCGGAATGCAAAAAGCATGGGGCAGAGCAATGGACTGGACGATCCAGGAAGCACACACCTAGCGGCGAAGGTTGACATTGGTGAAGCCACGGAGATAGAAGGGATCAACTTTCATGATTCATTGTGACCATCAGCTTCTTTCTTCATCCACATGTTCCCCTGGTTCATCAATGTTGGAGTGAATATCCTGTAGGACCGATCCATTTCCGCCTGATCCTTCAGCATTAGCAGGATTTCCCTATCAAATTCAGACCGAAGAAATTTTGTGAAAAAACACAAGCAACTATTTCAGAAATTAAAGATTAAAAAAAGAGTGAAATAACAAGTGATGTACAAATTAAATAAAGAAGAGGGGAAAATCGACAAAATCTATTGAATTTTGTAGCTTTTATTGTGAAACTGCAGAAAGTGGACCAAAAATAAAGCATCTATAAACGAAAGTCATTGACATTCATATTTCAAGAATTTCATTTTAATATTCTCAATGCGCTTCAGAACCATGTATAATGCTTTGTTTACACTGTACTATACATATACCTATTGCCAAGTTATCACACCACAATTGTCAAGGAGCATAGTCAGTTCAGGAAATTGCTCATAATTCACAGATACATGTGCATGAAAGTGTACCTTGTTCCTGTCGCGCCAACGCAATCCAAATGAGAATAAACCAGTTTTTCTCCCTATAGGGCTCCTTGAGGAATCATGTTGCTGGAACCTACAAATTTCAACCATCGTCATCATATCAGCCTTTGTGATCCTTACCACTCAACCAATTCATCGTAGAGGGTTCCATGAGACTAACAGTGACGAGAAACTACAGCATATACTAATCTGGTAATTTACCCTGGAGATGCTACTGCTTTTGTTTGGCCAGATTGATACTGCAGTGTCGCCCCCAACATGGACTCCGCCATAACCATCCTTTTTTCTGCTTCAGCCAGTGATGCCATAGCTTTGTCATATTTTTCCTGTGATGAAATCGGGCATTCAAAGCCGTATGAGTTGCTTTCCTCAAAAGGATCATATGGAAGAACATTTTAAATTCAAATTCAAAAACTCTTCATCCAACTCAGCCAAATACAAAACATCCACTTGTCAAACCATACTTCAATACTTCAATCTCCATATGTTCTTCCCGTACTGACAGAACTGGAAGTCCTTAGTAATAACTGAACCTCGGCCGTGGACCTCGAAGTGATCTCGTGCCAAGTACCAGGCTACTCTCATACGGTAAGATATACCATACCCCCTCAAATGTTGAAAAATGAGCAGTATGAAGTGAAAAACTGCAAAGACTCTGAGCCGGAAAAACAGTATAATACACAAAGAAAAAGAACCTGAAGCACACGAACATCATGTCTCTGAGCAGCTGCATCCTTCTCTGCTTCAAGTCGGGCATCTTCGGTCAACTTCTGTTCTTGTTCAACACGCATCAGCACCTATATTTTCCAAAGGAATATGGGTCCTCACAGCCATGGGATAACTAGCAGAACAAGTGTACGGGCTTTTCTATTTATTTTTTTAAATTGATATAATGCCCAAAGGAGAACAAGTGTACTGGCCACAGCATGCTTAACAGAAGATCAAGGCATACCTTAACCAACGCATGTTCTTGCTCTTGCTTATCAGCAAGGGCTTGTCGAAGCTGTGCAACCTCCAGCTCTAACTGCTCAACCTGAAGAGTAGTATATCATAGCCAAGAAGTCATTCAAGGGATAAAATTCGCTGTGAGACAGGTAAAGGAGAATGAGGATGGCAGTAGTTATTCAAGCAATGCTGAGAAATCAAGGAAACCCACAACATACCATAGAAACACAAGAGGTTGTTATATAAAGTGGAGTACCCGTAGACAAAGGTGCGAAACATAGATCCAATGAAAATTCAGGTCAAAGTATGAATGACATCAGTCATGAAAAAAAAAATGCAGAACACAAGTTCAGCTAGACCTCCTCATTGGTTGAATGGGTTCTGGTACAGTGCCTGACAAAGGCTGTGAATGAGACGGGATTTACTAGGTACTAGCATCCAGCATCAAAGCATAGTCTATTAGCATTACCAGATATAATATATGTTGGTATCCAGGTCTACTGGTTAGATCCAATGCAGTACTGAGCACTTCGACAGAATGCAAATTCACAGTTCGTGATTTTAAGCATTTCCAAGTATATCACCCTCTCTCTTGTAACTCTCGCAACTCAAGGTGAAGACGACATAGATCAACAAGATAATCGCCCAATTTCCCATGGTCTCACGCAGGAGACAAGACAAGGAGAGGATATGAATACAAGGATATTGAGTTTTATACTAAAATCTCAAAATTAGAAATTCAATTCACCGGTTGACAATTAAAACGTCAAAATTACAACAGATAGTTCTGAAATACAGAGATATGCAATGGAGAACAAAAATACTGTTATCAGTAGCGGAAGGTTACCTTTGCACTCAACTCCAGACGGTTATCTTCCTTCACCATCTCAATAAACGCTGTCTCCAGCTCCTCAGCTCTGGGGAATGGAAAACATAAAAGATTTGAAGAATGTTCAATCCTCATCATTTTTTCAGTAGCCAGGGATGGAAAATTTATCATTTATGTCACCTTTATTGCCAAGTCAATGTTACAAGAAGTGCTTTTGCTTTTTGCTATCAGCAAGTCTCCAGAAGCAAGATGATTTCAAGCTACCACATAATTTATGGTAGCAAGATAGAGAATGTTTATAACCACGATCAAATACAATTACCAACCTTATGGTAGCTAATCGTTTCTCCTCTAGCATTCTGCAAAGCTCAACTTTCAACCAAACCACCTGACATGAGACAAAAGTCATTATAGCCCAACTTTCTACCAAAGCCGAAGCCTCAGTATTAGGTTATCCTTAGATTAACAAATGATCAAATAGAAGGATTCATGGCATATTGGAGGGAAGCAAGGTTCTAGCTACAATGGAAACTATGAACTACCTGGTCCTGTAGATCTGGAAGAGATTCCAACTCTGGATCAAGGTTTATGCTAGAGAAAAGTTCTTCGAGCTTTTCTGGTGCATATTTAGGATGAGGTTTGTTCTTATCTGAACGCTGGGAACCTAATCCTTCTTTTGTTTTCGCCTCTTTCACAAATGATTGAGAATCATGCTTAAAGCTATACAGCTTCGAAGCAAGACCTTTGGAATCCTTGAAAACATGGCTGCCTCTTGATCGCTCCTCAACTATGCCTAATACAGCCGGTAGATGCTTATTTCTCAAGTCCTCCAGCCTAGCCTCATTTACAGCAAGGAAACCCATGCAAGCAGTAAACACGAGCTGGCTACTATCAAATGTTGAACCAACAAGGGACTGCAGCAAAGTAATAGCATCACCAGCATCCTTGGTGGTTACTATAGCAGGACCTACAAATAAGCTAACCAAGGTTAAATCACTTCCTTCAATAAAATGACGGCGGTAAAGGTCATAGCCACTCAAAGCATGATCTTCGCTTCCTTCACCGTATAGCTCCATCAGTGCAAGGGCTGTGCGAAATAGCATAACACGATTTCCTTCAAACAGAAGTACATCCCATACTCGCAAAACTACAGCAACAAAAAATTTATAAGTTCACAATCTAAGTATGAAAACAGTGGAAACTACTCGAGATAAGAATTACCATACCACTTTCCCATGGAAGCATATTCACGAAGATGGAAAGAAACCAAGGTCCGGATATCCATGCTAACTGCACTCCCAAATAATCCAGATGATTAACTGCACGAAGCACATAAAAGGCATAAGCATGTTGTAGCCGATTTTCTAATGTTTCAGTATTACGAAAACAAATTGAAAAGGCCAATAATAACTGCATAAAACAGACCCAGCTTAGGAAATCGTTCTCGCATTAACTCCTCAAATACTAGCTGGTCCACCTGCCAAATCAGCTTACAATTCAGGCTTACTAGAGATAAAACTCCCTGAGTCTGCTTGTTCTGTGCACCCTCCCTCACACATGGAGGACAACAGACAACAGTTTAGTAGCTGTTGCTTGAAATGGAAAAAACAATTCACCTGAGACTCTATCATCTCATGCGTATAATATCCTTCAAAATAGTCATCGATTATGCCCACCAAAGTCCTGATAACATTTCAAAACAAAATTCTTGACAAGAACTTATACTGATGAAATAGTAGTATAATAGACATGCACTTGAGGCAATTAATACATAAGTAATTCACAGAAAAAAAAAGCAAAAATGTCTTATAAAATGGACAAAGAATTCAAAGATGAAACTTCGTTAACAGCAACTGGCAGTCAGAATTTTGCGAAATAAGTTTACCGAACCTACCAAAATGCATTTTCCTCAGGCATCAAAAGCAATAATATTCCAGCAAAGAAATTCATGGCCTGCAAAAATATATAGTATGTAGAGCCACCAGAGGAATGATAAGTGTCAAAGCCAAGAGGTCGAATTCTTGGGAAATAGGGATAAAAGCTAGCTAGCTTCTGCCAAGAGAGGAAACAACAGAGACACCACAGTTTCATTGAATGAGCCCAAAAATCTAATGCCAAGGCAAACCTACTTAAAGCAAAAAGAATATTGGAAAAGATTTGCATCGGCCTAAGTCAATAGTGCTTGGAAATATCCTTGCTAACAAAAGTTCACTTTTTAAATGGGGGAACACAATAGCACTTCATGTTTGCAAATCAAAAGATAGATTCTGTGATGGTCATCAAGGACAACACCCTATCATATCATGATATTTATATTGTGGTCTGGAAAACATCATAGCAATAGCACTAAGAGGGCATGCGCATCAGTTTCTAGCATTCACCTGCAAGCAGTTATGTCAAAATCAAAAAGCAAGAAAGAGGAGGTGATTGCTTCACAAATCCAATCTACCCCTCTGACAGGTGAAAGGAAATGCGAATTGAGTGATTTGAGGTACATGAATTCAGAGTAAAAAGCAAGCAATAATCCTTAAAGAGATTGGTACCTGACAATATCCAACAGAAGGATTATGACGAGCATATGCTCTAAGTATCCGGCGTAAAGAATTTCTTCCTTCCTCGTCTAGAGCAGGATGTCCCGGAAATGTACGAGGCAAATCCTGCAATGAGAACATAAAATTCAGCTTAGGAAAAACAATCTGGATTATGCAACGGAAAAGAAGGATCACCTACAAATGGAAACAGTGAATTCCAGAAGTCCAGGGCCCATGCATCTAATGACCTTCTCAATCTGCTTTCTCCATGTTTCAGCTTCTATGTTACAAGGATGTGGTGTCACTGAATTATTAGAATTTTCAGCTGACGGGCCCAAGCCATCCCCAGAGACCATTTCGGAAGAGAGCAAATCCTGGTAATACCTCTCGATACGGCATGAACTCACGCCAACAAAAGCTTGCCAGACCTGCACCAGGAGTCACTCTAATTTAAACTAAAAATGGAGTAAGTAATAACCATAAATCAACCGTACCTCTCCCCTGAGTGTCTTTGGGACCCCTCCCTGAACAAGGGACTCCAATTCTTCTTTCCATGGAAATTTTTCAGAAGGATCAACATCATCACCAGAAAGTTGCGCCCCATTAATAGGTTTAGTGTCACTTAATGCCTCATTCTTTTGGCAAGTATCATACAGTGCTGCTTGTTTCTCATCAGCATCAGGTTGTGCCCTAGCTTCATGGCCATTCATATCTGAATCTGATACCTCACTTTTCGCACCCAACTTACCTGAATTTTCTGCAATTTTTTCGGAATCCTTCAAACAATCATCTTCGTAGGAATTTCCCACTGTATCTTGATTACCTGGTAACTCCTCACGGTTGCTTTCTTCAGAAAACCTCATAGAAGATCTCTTCCCATCACATGGCACAATATGTTTAGATGGGGTTTCTAGGCCAATATTCATATTAGCTTTCTTCCTGATCCCAGAGCTGATCAATCTCTCGACTGGAACCAGAGATGGGCTGATGGGTGACCAAATCCCAATTTTGCTTGCTTTTCCTTCTTTTTCAACCGGCACAAGTTCTTCTGTTGGATCTTCTGTTGTGCTATAAGCTGTACTCCTCTCCCCGCTTAAATCTTGACCTTCTTGATTTTTTTCAGAAGCAGATCCGCTGCTTGGCACTCCAATTTCAGCTGATGGACTGCAGGGTTCCCCGGCAGAAGAAAATGGTTTTGTGGATTCTGCGAACTGTTCAAGAAAGTTGCTCCACTTCTCTGATCTTTCTTCCTCCTCCTCCTGAAACAATAAGTTCCACTAGAATAGGTAACAGTAAATAGTTTTCTTTTAACATCTTCAACTGCATAATCTCCTCTGAACATGATAATGCCCAGTTTTTGAAGCCTTGATGAAATCGTGCTTACTCATACAAGTTTGATCGTTCAAACCACACGCTGAAGGAAAGCAAAGTTAATCCCGACACATTCTGCAGGATTTCATTTAAGAACATACCAGCATGTAAGAAGAATAAGCCGTATTCTCTTGCTAGCCTCTAGCACTGCACCATGCACATGCATTTCTCTTTCTAGCTCCGTAAGATATCACATGATTAATAGACTTGCTCAACTGAAACTTTAAGGCTGATTTGCTAGAGATGAAAGGAAGAAAGCAATGTCCAATGCAGGTAAAATTTTGTTGTTCGAATTTTGGTTTCATCAAACAAGATTGATATTGATTACCTTATATATATGACCGTACTCTCTATATCTCTGAAGGTGTTGAGGTCTTACAGCAAACCCATAGGCATCCCTGCATCCATCAGTTAAAGAACTAAAATAAATTCTTTCTCAAGAGCACGAACTTGAAGCAATCTACATCTGACTCAAAATAAACCATGATCTAAGATTCTAAGTTCAAAGCCTTGTGGTATTGGTAATCAAAATAATTGCATCTTGGGATCAGACCTTATTTAAATGGGATCAAAGTCTCGAATCATCAACCCCAACTCAACTCAAATCATGTCATGCAAACAAGTCAATAACATAAACTATGCCAGAGCGATTCATCTAGAATCAATCAGCTTCGAAATTCACCTTTATTCAACGATGAAAACAACTTGCTTAGCACCATGATATAGTGAATCAAATAACACCTTCTTACATCAAAAAAATTATTCGTCATGGAATCTGAATATCAGATCATTACCCCAAATTCAAGAGCACTCATGTATAACACAAAGCAGACACGATCACGTTTTTTTTATACCTAGAATCAGCTTCCAATTTGCGCCTACTCAATAACGACAACAACATGCTTCACCTAAACCATCAATCCTCCCTCCCATATCTCCCTTCCCAAAACCAAACCACTCCCCTCGATCCAACTCTTCACACTCCAAATCCCAAATCCTCTTCACCAAACCACATAACACTCCACCACAACCACAATCACTGTCTCAATTCCTCACTGATATCATTCTCACATGATAGAATCGAATTCGCAACAGAATCACAGAAACCAAACCAAATCAACACAAAACAATGCAATCGACAACATTTTGAGTCAAATCACACGATCCACCAAAAACTGCGAGAATCAAGCACAACACGACACGTGGCGGTGGTTTTCGTGGTTTTGTTACCGTTTGATTTTGGCGTTCATGAGAACGAGGTGGTAATTGATGTCCGCCATTTGAGGAGCTGAGAGAATTCAATTCCTCGATTGGATTGTGAGGTGAAAAAGGAGGAGCTCTACTTCAATGGCGGAAGTTTAGGGTTTCGAATTCCCCTCTTGTTTAAGATACCGAAATATCGATAGTAGGAGAATTTTGTAAATATCTCGCACCAACGGTACTGGATCAAACCGAAGACGATTTGGCTAATGTAAAATTAGTTTTCGTGTCTTGTTTGATGTCAATGCATATATTGCATTGGTTTTTACTGTTGTTATGGAGTAGAATTCTTACCCGTGGATCACTTGCTTGTTTGTTGCTTGATCTACTAGATTGGTAATCAATTATTTTTTATTCTGTTTTGTTTTGCTCGATCCATCTAATTATGTTTTTGATAATAAATTCTCAACAAAATATATTTATGCAGCCTATTATTGTTAAGGGATTGAAAGGGATAAAATATTTTTAGTCAAGATATTTAAACACACTCATGAAAATATTATAAACGACATTTAATTTTAAGAAACTCATCGTTATATATTATCATCTATGAAAAATGATTATCAAATTTGTGAATTTGATATGGAATTTCTGGCAACCATTTTGGGTCAGAGACTGGGTTGGTGTCTTGAGCTCGTGGGTTAAGGTTTGATGTGGACGATGGTTGACTTGAGATTGTGTGGTATGCTCAGTAAAACGCAGCTGATTTTTTTTTTTTTTTTTCAAATTTCATTTCAGAATTTTTACTTAGGGTATACCCTAGATGTGTTTAAATATCTATCGGTACGTCATTTGAGTGGATATTATACAATTAAGTCTTCTAATCCGACGCTTATCATTAGAATATAATATATCATTGGTTTTTTTGTTCAAATCTTACTAATTTAATATTTAAATTAGTATATTTGATAATTATAAAAAAAACTTGAATGATGAAGCAGCCTCCCTGATTGTATTATTGCCCACATATTGTCAAATCTCTGCACATGGGAAGCTGTTAGGACGAGCGTATTGTCCAAAAGTTGGACTGATGTTTGGACTCAAGTTCATGTTCTTGACATCAGTGGAGCCAAGACAAAAAAGTCACGTAAGATCTTCAGGAATAAATTCATGTGGAGACCTTCATTATTCATTCAATTCGTGGACAAGGTTTTAAGTCTGAGTGAATCAGCGGCACAAGTTCTCTTGCTTGATATCGTTTGTGAAGACGTTAGTGAACAGCTCCTGAATTCATGGGTTGAAACTATGATGTCTAAGCAATTCAGGGAGATTAATATTAGTTCACGCCACTTTATGAAACTGCAGGCTTCAAGTTTCAATAGCAATAAGCTTGTTGTTTTAAGCTTGAGCTGTTTCAGACTTGATGTACAAGAGGGGTTCTCTCTTCCAAAACTTGAGAGTTTGAGTCTCGAAAATGTATATTTTTGCAGTGAGGATTCACAGAAGAATCTATTATCAGGTTGCTCTACGCTGAGAGAGGCGTTCATCGACCATTGTGGCAGTACGAGAGACATGATGCACCTACATTGATCTTCTCTCAAGCGGTTAGAAGTGATGTATCCCATCAGAAGTGGTTACGGGATTGACTTGATCTCTATCAATGCACCTAGCCTTGAATATATTGATCTTTCTTACAATGCTTTCAACTATGATATCACCTTGCCTGCTATAGTGGAAGCAAGAATTCATCTGCATGACAGGACCAGAGAAGTTGCAGTTTTTCACAAATTTTCAAGAGCGAAGATTCTAAGGCTGTGCGAAAGGATAAACTATGTAAGCTCGTATCTATATCTTTTGTTAATATATGTATAGCTTCTGCTTTCCTTTCCCTTCTTCAAATTGGTTCATTCTATCATCATAGTTTGTAATCATAGGTGCTTCATGATCTGTTTTATGTTCCTCGTTTCTTTGCAGGGCTGGACCCTCCAACTACTCCGTTTCCTCTGTTGCCAGTATTTCACAACTTGTTGTGCTTGGAGATAGATGTTACTTATGGCCGGTCCTTTATTCTGTTTTTGCTCGGGCATTGTCCAATCCTCGAAACCATCATCATTAATAATGTGAGCGATACGTCCACGTCCTGAATTTCATCCTTTTTTTTACGTGTATCTCATAGACATAGGAGAGGAGTTAGCGAGTGTAGTATTTTACCTTCGGTGAATCTTTGTTAATCTGAATTCATTTGAATTAACTATTCTCTCCTCATCCTCCGAGGCGCAGGTTTTCAATGAATGGGCGTCTGTTACAGAACCAGATGATACGGGTTATTCTCTTCCCATAGATGATGATCCAGATCTCCCTTTGCCCATGTGTTTGTCATCCGGATCAAGGCATGTGGAGATCCGTGACTTTGTATCGACGGAGGAATTGCTTGAATTGGCTGGCTATTGTCTACCGTAAACTTGAGGAAAATGTACATCAGCATTTGTCGTGGAAAGTAGAAGATCGTGATGATGTTTTTATCAATTGACGAAGCTGTGTCCAGACTCGGATAGGTTGTCTTTAATAGAAATAGAAATAAATTTTCCTTAAACAGTATTGGATATGAATCTTAAGTCTGGTTTTTTCAATGTGGTGTGCTAAGTTTTGTCGAGAAGTACTACTCCTCAACAGTTTATAGTTTTCCCAGTGAGATGTACTAGTGTTTTTTTTTTCAAATACATAATATGTTTTTTCATAGACACATTAGTTTTTAAGACATAAATATTATTTTTTCAATTGAATGTGTTTTTTATAAGACATATTGAAATTTTCACAGATTTATTAATTTTTTTTTATACAAACTTATTATTTTTCAACATGACCTTTCTTTTACAACCGATGTATTGTATTATGTAGACGCATACTAATATTTGAAAGTCGAGTACACTTTTGTTCCTATTTTTCAAAAGAATCATTGCTGCACGCATGTATGTTACTAAGATGAGTTTCCTGTAAGAAATTAGGTCCAAGAAATTGAAGTGGTAAAGTTAAACTGTACCTCATGTCATGATTGTTTGAGCACTGAATATGAAATATAGACCACGAACAAAACTCTAATTAATTAATTGGGACTACTAAATCAATTTGTTTTCAATTTATATGATGTGTAAAAGAACACTTGATCTAGATCCATAACCTATCCGAGTTCCTCCTTTATACTCCTAACCATGATAACAGATACCAAATTTTGTGGGTGATGTAATCACTAAAATATAAGGGAGTGGGATATGGATGGTTACTTAAATTTATCCTAAAGAATTCAAAACATACACATTTTATATTAATAATATGATAAGATTTCGCAAAACCCTTCCTGGGTTTAGGTCAAATTATGATGCAAGACCCCCTTAGGACGGGAGTAAAAAGAAACCAAAAGGGAAAAAGGAAGGAAAAAAGGCCAGAAATTGGCGCGCGGCTCATCTATAAATAATGTCCCTTGCAAAGTGTTAAATCTCTTAATTCTCTCACTTGTACAAGCCACAACTCAATTCCCTTCACTCTAATCACAAGCAAAGACGATCAAGATGGCATCAGGGGACGACAACAAGAAGTTACCTGAAGGACTAAAGTACAAGGGAGGGTTCAGTCGGAACCAAGACAAGACAGCAGCATCTGAGGATGAGTGGCAACGCATACAAGAAAAGCACAGGGGACTGTTAAGCATTGAAGAGACATGTCGTAGCAGTGTGGTGCAGGTTTTTTTCTTTATCTTTTGCTTTTCAAACTCTGTGTAACTGATTCCAAGAAATCGCTTTTGAAAGGTTTTGTGAGTTTGTTATGCCCAGAAAAAGGTCTGTTTAGTGGGTATGGGATTCGACTAATTGATCGCTTAACGCTACAGTTTTGTGCATTCTTTCTTGCTTGTGTTTAAGGGAAAATGATGTGGAAATGGGTTCTGACTGCGAGTATTGTTGTCGGTGTTTCTTGATTTGGATGATTGATGGTTGCAGGGTCGACATTCAGTGCCAAAATGTGTTTCGGGGACTTTGTTAGTAGATTTCATGAAAATGGGATTCAGAATGGTTTTTTTTTTTTTTTTTTGAACTATTTGTGTGTGAGTTTGAAACAGAGTCCGTAAAGAAAATGGCTCTTGATGAATCTGTTGCTTGATAGTCGAAATTTTTTAGTACTTGACGTATGATTCTGGTGGTTCTTGTTGAATTTGTTCACAGATACTCGGTATCTTGTTTAATCTTGTTTACTGTCACACTTGATTCGGTTTGTTGAGGGTTTTGTGGTCTGTCGTTCTTTTGTTTAAGTTACTGCGGTACGCTCAAGGTGCTTCTCGATGGACTTTGTTTTAGATACCATGAGATGTAGTTAATCCAGTTTTCTTTTAATTTTGTGGAATTTCTTCGATTGAGTTTTTTCTAGGCTGAAACTCTGGGTATCAATGCCATAATGGGTTTTGGTGAGTTTCTTAGCCAGGGATAGATTAAGCAGATTCTGAGTTACCGTGGCACAATTACTGTGGCTTCTTGTTGAATTTGTTAGGTTCATGTTGCTTTTCTTGGTTTGGTTGATTGAGGGTTTTCACATGGATCGAGCGAACAATTCGGAAAAAACCCCACGTTGTGTGTGTTCTTCAGGCTTTATACTACATTTTACCGTTTCGGGAAAAATTGCTGGAGTACTTTGAAAGGAGAAAGGTACTTGATCTTGATGGAGACGAGAATAACGAGAATTCAGTTTTGGCTTTGGCGAGTCTGTTTTCCCAGGTAAAGTGTGCACTTCGAAATGCAAACTTTTTGCTCTATTGTATTCGAAATCTTGAATGTTGAGAACTACAACATTCTGACCGTTCTCTCGAAAGAATCACTTATATTGCTTGAATTGCCTGTTAACAACTGACGGATTCGTGATAAAATGATCATTGCCTGCTAACTATGTGTCCAATGCTGGCTTTCATATTTATCTAGGAAGTGTCACTTCCTTGTTTAGTCGTCAGTGGTTCATTTTCCAGTAAAGGATGTGCCAAGAATGGTATCATCAGAAAATGAAGTTTGTTGACAAAACCAATTAATGGCGTGAGAACTCGAGTAGGTTTTTTGTATTGAGTGAAACGTTTTAGCCCACTTTACTGTCCGTAGACTCGCATACATGTTCATGAGACTAGAAAACTAAGCATTCTGCCTTGGTACGCTGACAAATTAACATCTTGACTCATCTAGTATTTGTTTTACCTGTCGAATTGAATCAGTATGTTGTTTTGCTTTTAATGAACCCTTTCCTTTGATCTTGCCTTCAAATGAAAGAATTATTGAATAGAAGCACTTTCCTTAGCGATTCCTTTTTTCGCATTCAACAGATACATAGACAGGAGACGGAAACTGTTGTGGACTCTTCCAAACGCTTTGAGGATATAACGATGACTAAAAGTAGGGGCTACAGGCACCAAGTATAGAACATTCCTTCAATTTGGATAGTATCTGTCATGCACCAGATGAAGCGTTTGCTGATTAATGTACTGAATGCAGGATGCCCATGCATTTCTGAACTTTTTGTTCAATGAAATTGAAAAGGAGAAAGACTCGGCCATGGCAAGAGATGATGACCTCGGAATAACTCTGGAATCGTTGCTTGCAGAATTTCGGGTATGTTGGACACTACATTTGGATAGTAAGTCAAGTGCTTCTGTGATAAGTGATGTTTCTAGATGTCTTTCATCTTTTGTGCCTGCTGGATAGAGCTCCATTCTCCGCTTCAAAAAACGTTACTAGTTAGTTGGGTGTGTGTTCCTTTCATATGAATAATGTGCACCTGCTTGGTGGCGCTTACTCCTTGAAGACAAGGAATCTCTATTTCTGAATGTTTCTTCCTTCAACATATATGCAACATTTCTGTGAGGTAGTTGATCGTACCGTGTGTCGTGTGAATTGGTTTATAATTTTCATTGTTGCTTGTTTCATGTAAAAATGTTGCAGGGAACTGTGACACAAACTACAGGATGCCCAAAATGTGGTTTTGTGGAGGTAGCCGACAAGACCTTCTTGTCTTTGAGTCTTGACGTTGAACCGTGCTCTACTCTCACTGACTGCCTCAAAGAATTCAGCTCCAGGGTATCAATTACTAGGAAAATGTGCAAGGGATGCGGAAGGTACATTTTCCATATTAATATTTGCCTAACATTCTCAATCAACAAAGAGGCCATGCCATTTTGCTTACTATGATGTTTTTGACCCAAATCCAGATGCATTGATTTCGAAACCAAGAATAAGATAAAGAGGGCACCATGCGTGTTAGTCTTGCATCTGAACCGATTTCAAGAATATCAGAATGGGAAGCTGAGGAAAGTTTTTTGTGATGTCTCGTTTAAAGATGTGCTAGTGCTAAACGACCCTCAACAGATGTATTCACTTTATGCTATCGTTAGTCACTATGGACAGTTCGGCCCCTATGCTTCCCTGGTCAAGAGGGGCGTTGGCTGGCTTTCGTTTTTTGGCAATACAGTGAAGGAACTAGAGACACTAGAGGTTCCTTTGAACAGAAAGCCCCTTGTTGGCCATGCGGGCGGGACCAACCGAGGGAAGACGATAACTTTCGGTTGGGCAGATATGTACATCCTGTTGGGCCTGGAAAAGGTCCAGCCCAAGAAGAAGAAAAAAAAACTTGGACCTAGCAACACCTTGACTTTTGCTTTTGGCTGCAGTCTTTCTTCCTCTAGTGTGAAGAGCCGTGTGAAGTTTGGGGAAGTTCTATTTTCATTTCAGGCGCAGCAAAAACACACACACAAAAGAAGGAGGCGGCAGCTCTTCAGTTTCTTGTGGCTCTTCCAAAGCAGGCTTCAAGTTTTCGGTAAGTGTCCTAAGCAGGCTTCAAGTTGTCAAGTAGGCCAGGTTGTAAGCTTCCAACGCAGGCTTAGGGTTTCGGTGGTAGAGCAAGGTTTAAACTTTCCAGAGG
>LIEC01006733.1:0-21403 GCA_001925005.1 Drosera capensis
ATAAATGTAAATCTCGTTTTTATATCAAATTACGTCTGATCGTCCCGTAATATGTATTAGGTTGAAATATGTAACTTATACAAATATTGATATATCACGATAAATTTACAAATAACTATATTAATCATTGTTGCACTCGTGTCAAACTTTACATCGACACGCGTACAAAAGTCAAAATATTATAAGGTTAATGGGACAGAAGGAGTATACTAAGCAAATAGAGATGTTTTGTAGATCTTTTGATTTTAACCGTTTTATATTTTATCCAATGATAATATCGAGGGTATTCACTATCTTTCATTTTTTTGTTATTGATATGACGATGAATATAAAGTGAATTAATGAGTGCATCAGTGCGTGAGTATTGGATTGAGAACCTGTCGTATCACAGTATCATCGTATCAGTTTGTTAGATATAGAGATCTTGCCGTCATATCATAAATGATATGAGAATAGTAGGTAAATGTATGGAGTGTTAATTGACGTGTGATTTCAAACGTTGTTACGGGGTTGAATATGCTTATGTGATTAGGGTGAATCACTGATATATTTGTAATGACAATTGTGAATGTTAGATTGATATGATAATTACATAGTACTGGATCAAAAGGATTTAAATGGTCATTTTTTTCTTTACTTATCTTTTTTTTCTTGTGTAACCCATGATAAGAGGGACGATACGTTGTTGAGCTCTGATATCTCACGCTTATTATTTTTGTTACAGGAATAACACTTGAAGGAGAAATATGATCTAAGAGTTGATGCTAAATGTAACTTACGTATGGAAGCTATTCTGATCTTGAAAACAGATCTAAATTCCGTTGTAAAGATGATATTCTGAGTTATGATTGAGTATATCAAAAGTTTCTAAACTAATTATGTATAAATGAATTTAACAGGAAATATATACTTTTTGCCTAACTGAGATGCTGAACCAACGACAATAATATTATGAATCATGAAAAGGTAAGAAAATTCAGGACGTTACACTATCAATCTTTAGAGTCTAAACTGTTCAAACTATAATCCGTTATAAAACTGCTCAAAAAATCTGGAATGCATTAGTAGTTTGAATGGAAGGAACCTATAGGACTAAAGAGAATATGGAAAATGTTTTGATTTAGTAGTATGAAAGAATTCAAATAACGGAAGACGAAAGTCTCATTGACTTTTGAAAGATTCAATATGGTGATTAATGAACTTAAAGGTATGGATCATCCTATCTCTATCATGTGATTTCCAGTTTCTGCAAGCCCGTGCTCATATGTTCACTGTTATTCTCTCAATCAACAGAGCTCGGTTCCTTGGCTATTCGTACCACTGGATTATTTCCTCAACCTCATACATCCGTCCCAGATTCCATCTCGTCAAGTGAAACATCATACATCCATCCCAGGTTGCCTCCCGTCAAGCATTACAGCATTTCAGAGCCAGGTTTCGAGTTCTCCATGGAACAACCCCCATGGGGCCATAGCCTCCGGAAAATATCGTCATTGTCTTTCTGATCATTGGTTGCAAGCGAAGATCCATGAGCCATCCATGTCGTAACTGTCACCAATCCATAACAGGCATAAACCAAATGTCCGATGGCGGTTCCATTCCTAGGTTCATATGAAACGTTAAATCCACAAATGCAAACAAATGAAACTTCAACTGCGCACTTTACATGTTTCAGTAACTTTCCGGAGCCGGTCCATAATTACAGGAAAATCATCTTCACTTAGTGCTGCAAAACAGAACCTAAACCATCCAGGCTCAATGCAGTGACATAAAGAACCAGGAGTCACGTTAACCTTTCCAACGCTCAATAGCTTATCCCCAAGTTCGAGTTCTCCCTTCTCACTGTACGAGCGAATCAAGCAGCTCATATCAGCCCAACAGCAAAAGCCACCTCTGCTTTTCATGCACTCTATGCCCAACTCTTCCAACACAGCAACAAACAGGGCGCTAGCTCTCCTAAGTTTCTCCCGGTTGGTCTTGATGTAATTTTCAATGAACTTGGCATCCGAGAGCAAAGACACGAGGATACGCTGAGTAGGGGCTGACACAGAGGAGAACCTTGTTAACTTCCTTGCGGCAGCCACAACATGTTTATTGAAGGAATAGATCAATCCAGTTCTGAACCCAGGAAGGCACAAGTCATTTGAGAGATCATAAACAATATGCACCCTGTCACAGTCTATGTCAACAGATTCAGCAAGTTCTGCAAAGCTGACAAACTCTTCGCCTCCATAACTCGACCCAGCAAATATTTCATTCGATATTATGTGAATGTTCTTGTCACGTGCGAAGTCTACAAGGTCCAGAAGTGCTTCCCTGGTGAATAGATTCCCGATAGGATTCGATGGGTTTGAAATGATAACACCACGGACTTTCTGACCACGCTTCTTCGCCTGATTGAATGCTCTGTCAAGAGCAGTGATGCTTACATTAAAATTATCGGCACTGCGGCACGGAACTGGAATAATCTCCACACCTGTTCGCCATTTAACATCCCGATCGAATCTGTGATTTTCTCAACATTGTTTAGTCATAGGAAGGATGAAAAGAAAGACATCATAATTGTGAGATCGATAAAGTGGTACTAATTACCCAGGATTATATGGTGAGGGAACAAGAAATGCATTTCCTGGATCTGCCAAACAAAAGCTCAGCATCTCGATTGCAGAGGATGCACCAGATGTCAACACTATTTGTGATGGGTTGAATGAAACAGCTCTTTCAACCGCTTCAGACATGAATTCAGCAACAGCCTGGGATACGATCTAGTAAGTACAGGCATAGAACTAGACAAAAGCAATTCAAATGTTGGCTACGAACCAGATACATCACGACGAGAAAAACAATAACAGACGACCACATTTCTTCCAGGGGACTTCCAATATCAATTAGGGAAGAAACAAGCTCTCAGTATAATTCAAGGCAAAGCGAAAAAAACAAAAAAAGAAAGCCACAACCCTCTTGAGGAGAAGTATACAGTAATTCTGATGGAGGGTAAGTATTGTCCATTGATAAAACACTTATGTCGATCTATTAGAGTAAATTCCCTCTTTAAAATCCCGTCATAGGCGGGTGCCTTTGGAGCTGTATGGGTCCATTATTGCTGGAGGTCTCGTTCTTTTCTTTTTTGCCTCTCAAGATTAGGATTCACTATTGCCATCATTATACATAGACTACGATTAATCATCTCACCACCAGATCAATCAACAGGAAAACATAAGCAACAAACCTGAGACGGCAAAAAACTTTCAACAAGAAACACAGAAACAACATCAAGAACAAACAAATCAATCATTGTAGAAGGTAGAGAAATAGCTAAGTTACCACTTTTAGCTGCATCAACCCATCAGATGGCTGATAAGTAGCAATACCAGTCATGTTCCACCCTTCTGCCCATAACATTGCATTTTCCTGCATCCAATCCCCTACCAAAGCATATGACAACTGCGACAAACATCAAAATCTCCATCATATAAATCGCACAATCAACAACTATAAACAACAAAAAATCAAGTCTTTATCCCATCATATCACATCATATGTGACCTGCGAACAATCAACCAAAACTCAACGACAACAACAAACCAAGTATTTTCTGGTCTTGTACAACATGGTAACAATTAACAATATAACCTTCACTGCTTTATATCACAAACAAATACAACCCCAAAACTTAAAAGAATCAGACAAACAACAAAATCAAGAAATGCCTAATTCTTAAAACATCATCTTTAACAGTTAGTAAGAAGATTGTCAACTTCATATAACAAGTTGGATAATCACACTAGTAATACTGAAAACAAGCAAGCCTTTACGTCACAACAGGTATGCTGTCAAATGACAATCAATATAACCACAACAAAACCAGCCATTAATCTAGTTACATGAATTCAGCTAAGAATCACTAATCACCAACGATCAAAATCATCAAACTTATGGATCCAACTCAAAACCAATTGAAAATAGCATAATAACCTAGAATCTTATATGTGCTTGTTTTAAGCTCGCAAATTTCAATGTGGGTAATATATTCTCAAAACAAATCACCCAAACACACAGAACAAACAGAACACACAAACAAAACACAAACCCACTTTATTCTCATCCAACCCCATCTCCAAAACCCCATCACCACCACTCCCCCCTTCCTCTGCTGCTTTCGCCACGGAACCACCTCTAATCGACACATGGGCTGGCCCGCCCGACCCCCTAGGCGACATCAGCGACCTCGTCGACACTGTCCTCTGCAACAACCCCGAACCCGCCCCCTCTTCACTCCCCACCTCCACCACCCCATGCTCGGATGGCGGCGACGGTGGCGATGTCCTGTTGCGCTTGAGGTAGAGCTGGAGGAAGTAGAATAAAGCACAAGGGATGACTGATCCTAATACAAGGCCGCCTCTCCCCTGCACCACACCTTGCAAGGGCACTATTATCCTCATCGCCGCTTTCCCTCCTCCTCCTCCTCCGCCGCCGCCGCTTGGGGTTTTGCTGATAGGTTTGGGCTTGTGGGCCTGTTGGGTCATGGCAATGGAGTCATTGCGGCGGCGGAGATGGCGGAGGAGGAGGAGAAGGGAGGTTTGAGTGGTGATAGGGCAATCGGAAGCGTTTTGGGTGTGTTTTTGTTTTATGTGATTTCTTTCGTGTGTTTTGAATTGATTTGTTTCTGGGTTGAGTTTGGCCTATTTGGTGTGCCTTGTGGGATGTGTGAATTTTGGGGTTTGTGTGATATAAGGGATATTTTTGTGGTTGTGAGGTGTATATGGGTTTAAGATTGCGTCCTATGTGATGGGATTTGGATTCTTGTTTCATGATGAAGATGTGGTTCCATTGAAAGGGACTTGAAATAAGGGTCTTGGTGAGGATCAGGATGAGGGATGCTGATCTTGATGCATAGAGTTTTTGCGAACCTATTTATATATTTTTTTCATTTCAAAAAATCTTTAATCCATCCTTCGTATTTATATATGTGTTATATTTATGTAGAATTTAGTAAAAAAGAATAATTTTTTAGATGTTAATGAGATTTATTGTAACAGTTATGAGATGATATAGTGAGTGTATTGTAACATATATATTGTTTTCCTATATTTTTATGTGAAAAAGTTATTAAATATAATATGATATATATTTTAGGACGGTTTAAATAAACAAGTGTTATTTATATTATGAAACAGAAAGAGTATATAAAAATAAAAAGTTCTTGAAATATTTATATATGATTAGCCAAGGCTCTAAATGAACCGAGATAAATTTAGTTAGGCATAACTTAGGTTGAGATCATTTAATCAAATATTAGGATTGAATTAGGGTTCGAGCTTAATATGATCGCACATTGAAACCAGCCAAGTTGGTTTGAATTGTAGTAAATCATCATGTTTGAGTTAACGCTCACCTGTTTAATTTAAACGAAGCTAAAAAAGTTCAGTCTTAGCTCAATTATTTAATTGACAATAATTAAATTAAATTGTAGAATCAGCTCGAAGAGACTCATATCAAACTAGAACTCAAACCCGAGATTATCATTTCTCACATTTACTTTAACAAAAGCAAGCTTAAGTTTTATGAGACATTGAGTCTCGGCTTGACTCGATTGAATTACAACCCTACACATACACAAAATCAATATGATTAAGTACAAGCATTGCATCGTCACATGAAACCTGTGAGCACCCTGAGCATCTTATCTCTCTCACGATGGGGTATGATCAAGCCTTTTTCATACGGTAGAAGACACTGAAGTTCACACCTGAGAGTTACTGCTACCATATGTTGGATTTGGCATAGTGCAGTGTGCAGGGCCATCCTTAGGCTAGCCACCATTCAAGGGTTGAGGGATCTCTATGCAAACTAGCTACTCCACATCTATATGGAGTTGGCAACCTGAGCTCACAGTCAACAATATGACAGCTTTGATCCATACACAGGAATGGTGCAACCATGAGCCAATAATACACTGTTTCACTGAAAAATGGAGTGATTCAGTCAGATGAGCTTGTCAACTTTATGTATGTTCAATCCAAAGGGCCCTGAAAAACGATCAAGTCGCATCATAAAAGTAACGTTCAATATAACGAGGCAACGAGCTACACGGAAAACGCTCAAATGGAATCAATCCAACTACATCCCGGCTCCTTGATAGGTCCATTGTGATTCACTGTCATCCTCAAAACTCCTTGCATCGTCACATCTCCCCCTAGACGCATAAATGTTCGCGAGACCAGAGGAATAACCTATGTTATCCTGTTCCAGGTCACAGCAATGTCCAGCAGCGATCTCCCCTAGCTTGACATTGTTATGCAATCTGCAACCAAGAAGCGAAGCTCCCCAGACCCCAGCATGAGGCTGAATTGTCATACCCTTCACTAGATCGTATGCTTACTTGAGTCACCCTGCTCTGCCCAACATGTCGACCATGATAGCGTAATGATCAGCAGAAGGCATAAGTCCATGCTTCTTCATCGAGTTAAAACAGTCATAGCCTTCTTCCACTAAACCAGCATGATTATATGCGGTCAAGATCCCAGAAAACTTGATCAGGTTTGGGCATACTCTGGCATGCAGCATCTCTTGAAATAGCTTGATGGCAATATCTGGATTGTTTAGTCCCCATCCTAAAATCATCGCAGTATAAGCAACCACATCCTTCTTAACCAAGCCCATGAACAACTTATGTGCCTTGTCGACGTTTCCACACTTGGCATGCAAGTCGAACAATGCAGTTGCCAAATGATCAGCCATCTCGATGCAAATCTTTGAACGCATAACTCAATCCAAGAGCCAAGCTTAAGATCCCCTAGCTGAGAACATGCAGATATAGCACAAGAGAAGGTCATTTTGTCGGGCAGAGCTTTGGACTTGAGCATCTCATCGAACAACTGAATGGCCTTGCTTGGGCGGCCGGTTTGAGCATAACAAGCAATCATGGAGTTGCATGCCAATTGCTCTTTATCTTGCAGGAGATCGAAGAGATTAAGTGCAGATTCAACATCCCCTGCTTTCGAATATCCTGAGATCACGATAGCCCAAGAGATGCTGTTTTTCTGAGGCATCGTGTCGAAGCAGCGCCGAGCTGAGTCCAACTTGCCACAATCTATATACCCGCTCATCATCGAATTCCACAAAGTCAAGTTCTTCTCCGGCATTTGTACGAAAAGCGAATGTGCTTCATTCATATCTCCTGATCTTGCATACCCAGAAATCATAGTGTTCCAAGAAATCACATCCTATGTTGGCATCACATCAAATAAGTGTTTCGCTGAGGCCAAGTCTCCATATTTCAGGTATCCAGATAGCATTGAGTTACAAGAAACTACATTGCTCTCACTCATCTCATCAAATACCTTTTGGGCAGATTCCATATTCCCCGTCTTTGAATAAAAATCCAGAAGGGAAGTTTGCACATGGACACCACATAAAATCTCTTACTTGTGGACGCAGATTCCATATTCCCCGTCTTTGAATAAAAATCCAGAAGGGAAGTTTGCACATGGACACAACATAAAATCTCATACTTGTGGACTTGGCCATGGATCGAAACCCCACCGATCTTATATCCAAGGCGAGCACACGCCTTCAAAGCAGAAGATACAGAAAATGTGCTGGGCGGCAATCCCAACCTCTGCATTTGAGCATAGAGGGACAATGCCCCCTTGAATCGGCCATGGTGGGCGAAGTAATATATGCACCGTGACCAACAGAAAAAATCAGGCTCTTGCAGCAGCAGGAGAATTCTCCGGACATAGTAAAACCTATTCGGAGTTGAACTACAGGCTGAGGAGTTGGTGGATTAAGAGAGGCTCAAGCTAATGCACATGGTTCCGAAGAATTTGAGCATGGATTCGCTTGGCATGATTTACAGTCAAAGGTTTCTCCAGCAAGGCAGTCAAGCGTGAGAACAGCATGCATGAAACAGGAAAGCGTCAAAATTATATAAAATCCAAAGCTCTTCAGTCATTGTTAATGGCTCTTCACAATCAAGTAACCATCACATAGAGGAGGCACCATGCCAATTACCCTTCTGGATATTCATGCAGTAGCCAGCATTATTGCTTCCTTTCACGAAGCAAGCTATGCCCAGAAGCTCATCCTTGTGTCCACAAGGTTCAAAGTTCAAAATTGTGCAACACAAAGTAGGCGCTCATCCTTGTGTCCACAAATCCATCAAGTTAAGTGTTTGTCGAAGCACTTGAAAGCTTATGATTGAAAATTCGTACTTGAAGATGTAAATCAGACGATCAGGAGTAAAGATGCGCAAAAACTGAAACACAAAGCAACAATAACCAAGAGGTATATATAAAGTAATGAAGTGCTCATCACGTAGATTACTCATGCTAAAAAATAAATCATGACTACAAGCAAGCGAGATTTGGATAGAGCACAAAACAACCAATTGATCGTATATAAAAAGGGTAAAGTTTCACAAATTAGGCACATATGATTGCAATCATTCAACAAAGCTGATTAAAATACATTCACCAAGAAGAAGAAAACTCAGTACAGTCCCATCTCTAATGCTGTCGATACAACATGACGATAAATCATATTCAAACAAATAGGGACAACGATACCGAGTTTAACTTCTTCCGAAAAAAGCAAAAATGCAACATCAATAATCTCCATCAAGGAGAGAACTTAAAACTCTAGTCTCAGTGAAGTTGTACCTATATATGTCATTGATCAAACCGCAGTTCTATCAGTACCAATATACAAATATGACAAATTACTTCGACCAACTAGGGACTGCATAAATCAACAAAATTGTGGAGCATCGAAAAAAAAAAACCTTCAAGTCTATGTCACCGTAAGTTTCATCATTGATTCATTTCCAAAGTCAAGGACCTATTACACATTGTACAAGCGCTTTGTTCATCTATAAGATGCTACACTAGTCATTTGCCACCATTTACCTCTACAACAAACAAGTAGCAAGCTGGTCCTCAATGGTGTCATAATTTCGACAAATATGTGTAATGTACCAGTGGTTCATTATAGAGGTTTGAGAAAACAATGCCCAAGGATTGTTCCACGGTGAGAAGACTAACGACACGGCTCTAATTAACCAAGCTACGTAGTATAATTTTGATGAGTATCACTAGTTGCTCAAACTGCATCTCACCTACGAGAAAAATCGAAACAAATCCTAACAAAAAATGAGTGCGCGCATCGATAACCACGTGAAATTAACAGCACGAGGACAGATCCATCTTCGTCAACGGTAGAACTCATACCAGGAGAAATCAAATCACAATCAGATGGAATACATCCGTTCATTCAACTCATCGAGGCGAATTTTGTTTGCCGGGTTGAAGAAGAAAATCGATAAATCAATACCAAACCCTAAAATCGAAAGGGGTGAAGAAGAAGATATTCCGTACCTGAGAAAAATAGAGATGGTTATGCGACTGAGAGGGACAGAAACTCTCGAGAATCAAGAGCAATCGAATCGTAAGCACACTGTACCCTGCCTGTGAGTTTTAAGCGAAAGGAAAAGAAAGGAAAGGAATAGGGGTAGGAAAGGAACGAGTGGACAAAAAAAGGGAAAGGAAAGAATGGGTTAGAAGTGAATCCTTTCTCATTGTTTATGTTTGTGACTTCATATAGAAAAATAACAAAATGATTCATTTGTAACGTTTAAGAGTTGACAAAAAAGAAGAAGATTATTTTAATAATTTTTATTGTATTTTTCTTCTTTCAATAAAAAATATAAAAATTATTATATTTAATCGTTCTCGTTATAAATGTAATATTTTCTTATTTAAAAACAAAAATTATCTTTTGTTAGAGTAATCTCATTATCTTTTCTATTTTAATCTAAAAAACTCCGTCACTACACAAATATATTAAAAAATTCAACTCTAACTATAAGGATGACAATTCAGGGACACTTATTAGCTAGAAAATATCGAGCTTGAGAAAAGAATTGTCTTATGTGAACTGCCATGTGGAAGATAAAATGCCAGCTTGGTTAAATTCCCATGCAAGCTAGCAGATGTCAAGGAATCCCATATAAATCCTCCCAGTAGGACAAGTGAGATGAGTAGTACTCTCGTGTAGGAGCAACTAGAATGCACTGCATCCCCTCAAAGCATCGAGGCTCTGGACACCAAAGCTCAGCTGGTCAACAAGTTATACTGTAGTTATTTTCAGGATCTTGAAAGCGAAAGTTACTTCCAGGTGAGTATAGTGCATGAACTTTAATGTCGGAGACATATTTGCGTACCCATCTTGGCTTGAATGTATTGTATGTTGATAGCTTTTTGAAGTATAAGCAAAAGGTTGAGGTAACTCATTGGTGCTATAGCCAGCTTTTATCTAGCTATTATAATATAGAATGCATGGTATATATATAGCCTTGATATTCCGAAGTACAAAAGCAATACCATGCAACGTGCTTTTCTCCTATAGTAAGAGAAGTTAATGACACTCAATGAAAATCATGTATGTTGTGAGTATAACCCACTTCTGGTATGAGCAAAATGTTAATTACAATTTTACTAAGCCCAATGGTTCAATCACTTTGCGATACTCAAATTATATGTTCACTTTTTAGACGCAAAATATGTATTTGCGTGAAGTGACGAGTGGAGAATATAACCCACATCCGGTATGAGAAAAATGCTGCAAGTATATATATAGATCATGATCTATTCCATTTCATTCAAAGGTTTAATAGAATACGATACAACTGACGTACAAAACTGGGATCTTTCAAAATAGAAAGATTATATCGAATGTTTTTGTATGAGAAAACCTATTCGGGTTTAATAGACGAAGCCACGACAGCAGGTTTGGATGCAGTTTACTTCATGTACGTTGCAGTTTTAAAGTTGTATGCTACAATTTTGGAATTGCAATATCTATTATGGATAATTTTAAAACCACATCAAACACCGAACAAAGAGCTGCAGCCTCCCTTTACCCTTTTCTGGTAAATGCTTAATTTAGAACAGCAGGCGATCTAAATTAGCATATCATTGTTTTTTCAGTCTTGTTATCTTTCATATGGCCTCTATAGAGTACATAGAGTTATAAACTTGTTCCATTTTCCACTTCTAGGATGAATCATTGGAACTCGGTACTTCATATACTGATGGCATGGTTCTGCACTCACTTGCTCGTCTCTCTTCTAAAGCGTAGCAAGTTATGTCCAAGACGATTGCCACCCGGGCCACTACCTCTGCCGATCCTCGGAAACATGGTACAGCTCGGGAGAAAGCCCCATAAATCCTTCGCCAAGCTTGCACGAGTATATGGCCCTATTATGACTATAGAGTTGGGTAACTTGACGACCGTAGTTATAACTTCAGCGCCATTGGCGAAGCAAGTGCTGAAGAAGAATGATGTTGCATTCTCTAATCGGACACCATGGGATGCAGTCTCGATTTTTAATCACCATGAAGCTTCTGTTGCGTTTTTGCCTTCCAACCCCAGATGGCGAAGTCTTAGGAAAGTGTGCAACTCTTACATTTTCGTTAATAGCAAGATTGAGCTAAGTCGGCAGCTGAGGAAGAATAATGTGGAAAAACTCGTGAACTTTGTTCACGAGTGTCGAGCTGCTTGTGTCCCCGTTGATATTGGCCGAGCTGTGTTTACTACTTCTCTAAATCTATTGTCGAACATATTTTTCTCAAAGGATTTGGGCCTGTACTGTTATGGTGTTGGTGATCCTGATGAGTTCAAGGAGCTTGTGTGGGCCATGGCAATTGAAGCGGGAACGCCAAACATTGTCGATTTCTTTCCAATGCTAAAAATGTTCGATCCACAAGGCATTAGGTGCCGCTCAGAAATCCTAGTAAAGAAGATATTCGCTGCTTTGGACAGTATAATCCATGAACGAGTTAGTTCAAGAAAGCCTTCTGATTGTTATGCAAAAAACGACGTGTTGGATGCCCTTTTGGAACTCGCTCAAGGAGAGAGGTCGGAGAATAACATATCAGATGTAGCACACCTCTTCTTGGTAGGTATTCTATCATGTTTTTCAATATAACTCCTCTTTTGATTTCTTATGAAACCTGAAAGTACTATAGCATATAAGTAGTTACATTGGTGCGTCAAACGCCAATATCAGCTTATTCTTGTAAAATGGAAATTATGCAAGCAAACATTGCCACTTCGTAGTACAACGCTAAATCTTGGAAATGTTTATGCAGGATCTGTTTACAGCAGGAACGGATACAACCTCAACATCTATCGAATGGGCAATGACAGAGCTAATACATAGCCCTGAAACCTTGAAGAAAGCTCAGTCCGAACTTGAACGGGTAACCGGAAAAGGCAATCCTTGCCAAGAAGACGACATCATACGGCTTCCTTATTTACAAGCAATCATCAAAGAAACGTTCCGGTTGCACCCACCAGTGCCATTTCTAATACCTCGAAAAGTGTTGGAAGACATTGAGCTCAGCGGGTACACAGTGCCCAAGAATGCTCAAGTGTTAGTGAACATCTGGGGGATGGGAAGAGACGACAGTGTTTGGACAGATGCAGAATCATTCAAGCCAGAGAGGTTCCTGGGGTCGAAGATGGACTTCAAAGGTGGAGATTTCGAACTGATCCCTTTTGGTGCAGGTCGTCGTATATGTCCTGGAATGTCATTGGCATGTCGCATGGTTCCGTACCTATTGGGTTCCTTGATTCATTCTTTCAGTTGGAAGCTCGAAGGAGGGATCGCGTCTGAGAATGTAAGCTTGGATGATAAGTTTGGCTTCACCGTGACAAAAGCTCAACCCTTGCGAGTGATACCCTTTCGCTCGTAGAAGTCAAGCGACTCAAATCCATCATCGTTTGGTTCTGTTCGTGACCAAGTTTTATAACAACAATAAGCGTAGTCTATTCATTTTCTACGAATCTATTCGTCTATGGTATGTCTCAGCCATGTCTGTCGAGGGGTAACATAATGATGGTTATGTATAGTCTAAGTATACTTGATACTGGATCAGATTGTGGCAAGTCGGGATCCCATCCCGTATACTGAATGGGCGTTGCGTGGAAAAGGTGAGCCTGTTTGTCGCTTACTCTATGTGATCCTGTTAGTTTGGTGCAAGAAGAACATGGCAAAAACAACTCTAGCAATCCATATGGATATGGATTTGGGAAGAGGAAAAACTCCTCATATCTTTTCTGTTAGGGTTTCTATATTTCAATCTCCAAAAAAATGAACATAAACGATGGTTACAAGGTCCTTAAATAACTAACCCAAAAACTCGGAAATTATGAAAATGATATTAAATAAATACTCAAAAAATAAAAATGCCTAGAAGTGCCCGAAACGACCCCAAATTGCTAAAAAAACCCTTGATTTTTGTGGCGAGTTTTGATCTTCTTCTCATTTGCATGGACCGATCAAATTTCATCGCCGGCCGATGTATCATGCTCCCCTACTGCAAAAAAATTTGTCATCACTGCTCATGAAATTTACATCATTTGCTTCAGAATCATACGACAACAAATCAGTAACATTACAAATCTCCGAGACATTATACTTCATTGGCAGGTCAATCTGGTACGCATTGTTATTGATACGTTGCAACACACGAAACAGTCCGTTTGCTCTCGGGTGCAACTTTCCAAATCTATCTTCTGAAAACCGTTCTCTGCTCAATCGAATCCAAACCAAAACACACTGTTGAAACATCCTTCTCTTTTTACACTTATCCACCGGTTCCTTCTACTTCTCGTTTTGCTTGACGATTCTATCATGGACATGAGAGTATAACTTCTTGATTTTTTCATCATGAGCCTCTACATCTGAACAGAACTGTTTTTGAACCGACTGAGGCACAAGATCTAACGACTTCAAATGATTTCATCCATAGACGATCACAAAAGATGTTCTTCCAGTAGTGTAGTGACGTTCCTGTTATACGTAAACTTAGCTTGTGGAAGTGCCAATTCCCATTGCTTAGGACGATCACCAACCAAGCTTCGCAACAAATTGTCCAAACTCTTGTCACCATCTTCTTCTGTTCGTCCGTTTTTGGATACTGTAACTTGGTCCCCAGCAATCTCCAAAGAGTACGTAAAAAATGTCTGACAAACTGGGCGTCACTATCAAATGTAATGGTCTTCGCAATCCCATGTAACTTAACAACATCCTCAAAAAACAGACGTGTTACCCTAAGTCGCATCAAATAATGTCCTGTTAGCAACACAAAAACGAGCATCTTCAAAATCTGTTGACAATAAACATGATCAAATCCTTGTTCCTCTGCGTGCTTGGCAATCCAACATAAAATCAAAATTGACATCCTCTCATGGAGCGTAGGCAGTGACGAATACAACTCGACATTGATGGTCTTCATCTTAGCTATATGACTTGTCCGATATCTTCCCACAAAATGAGCCACAACACGCTTCATTCGTCGCTAATAAAAGCTGTCTCAAACCAATACTAGCATCTTGCCTACACCAAAAGGCCTAGCTAACCTGCCGTCATGAGGTTCTGCTAGAATAACCTCTAGCAATGAACAGTGCGACACACAAAGGTGATTGCCTTAAACAAGAAACCATCCACCAACATAAAGTTCTTAAAAGGGCCTGACTGAAAATCTCTTCAAGCATGTCCAAGCTGCACATCATGCTCCTACAGTTGCCTGAAAGAATCAAAACCAAGCACCTGTATCTACATAGAAAACAATAATGATAGTCTCCGACTACGCACGTCAGCTAAAGGATGAGTTCATATATTTTGATAATAACATAGGTTAAACAAGATGATCTTGATTGCAGGTTGTTAAATCTCACAGGAGGATTTGGGCCTTCCTCTTTGATATCATAATTGAGAAAAAAATATGAAAGGCTCGTGTCTTTTTCAGTTTCCATAAATATAACATAAACTTGAAAATTCGTTGTTTTGGTGATAATGCTTAGTTTGTTAAGTTCTTATTCTTTATTCTGAGTTACTTATTTATGAACTAATAATATAATGAACGAAATTCGAATACTTTGCCACAAAAATTAGTTTTAGATAGTTTTGCAATTTTGGAGGCTCAAGTATGGAATGAAGATTCGATTGATGTCTAAACAAAGATGAAGACCAAGTTTGTTGATTCTTGGAATTCTATAAAAGAAGATTACAAATCAATTAAACACATAAAATGAGGGAGTGATATATTTAAAAATCCTAACTGATTAGATCAGGTAATTGATTGAATTTACGTTGATGAGATCATCGTACAATTTCCTTGATCATCTTTGTTGTTCATCTTCGGGATCAAGTATCATTTGTTTAGGGTTTTTTGATAAAGTGAGAGTCATGAATGATAATTTTTTGCATTTTACAAGATGTTGATGGAGATTTATCTTTATCGGAAGGATTTTTATCTACTTTTGGGTGGTGAAATGGAAAAGCCGATGACATGGATAAAAACAAGTGGGATTTTCTAGATCGAAATGCGTTAGGGGCAATTCGTCCTTCACTTTCACGTTGTGTGTGCCATTCAACATCTCTAAAGAGTAGATGACTAAATATATGTGAATATGTTGATGAAAATATACGAGAAACCCTCGGCTTCAAACAAGGTTCTTCTAATAAAATGTTTCAAACTTGACTGTCGTCCGATGACCGACGCCTGACCGACTACCTTCCAATCGATCGTCTACCATCGCCTGACCGAATGTCGATTGCCAACCATCACACAACCGATCGCCAACCACCGATCGTTAGCTGACCATTGACCACTGACCGTCGACAACCGTCCAACCACCGATCATATTACACGTCAACTACTTATTAATCTTTTTTCTATCAAACATGACAAGTAAAAAAAATAAAATATTTTAACTAATCCCAATATTAATAATAAAAGGATTAATAATCTTTTTATTAATAATCTTGTCTTATCTTATCTAGTCTAGGTACCAAATTAGATCCTTGCAGGGTAACAACTAATACCCCGTCAGATTGAAAGTTTCGATGAAGCTTTTGAAAAAAAGAGTGCATTGATAGTTTCTCTTCTATTGATTGAATACTGGAACATCATCGCACATCATCCAATATTGTTCACAAGCACATCTCTTTTACTACTCTTTTGCCATTCAACTCATAACTTACGGATACAATAACCTCCGAAGTACAAGGCTTAACCTATCTGTCACAATTCCGTTGAATAATTGAGTACTCGTGATTAGTCTTTCAAAGAATTCAACACTCGATAATTAAGTTCTAAACTTTGATTCAAATGTCGTCGCCCACTTGGCATTCATCCAGGCGATCTTTACATCACACGTAGTCAAAAGGGTTATCTTGAGACTGCCAAACTTGGTAAAAACATGACGCTGCCGTTATGAGAAAGGTAGAAGTTCAGAAAATTAAGACTTAGACTGTTAATGCCGGCGTCATCTATTGTTGACCTCTTTGCAGGTTTTCACGTCCCCATAGGAGCCGATAAAATGAAAATAGCTAGTATTTCAACATACTTGAAAACTTCCTCAATTTCCAGATTCCAAACTGTGATGATTCTGATCATATTATGCTAATCTTATACGCAATCTTACTTGCATCTCAAGTTATAATTAACTATCATGTTGCTACACTTATTGTCACAATCTATTAAAATAAAAAATATTAAATTTATATTACTTCAATGCCACGTACCGAGTGCGAAGTGCAATGCTCCCTTAAAACGAGCGGCCTTTCGCTATTCATATGACTTCTTCAACATGAGGCTACCTGAAGATGCTTTCAGCCTTTGAATAATTCAATATCACTCATATATGTCACGATCATAAGTACCTCTATCCAAAGTCTTAGTCAAACATGGATATCAATTTTCTGTCTTATCCTGCAAATTTGTCAACAACGTAACCCTGGGGACAAAAATGGAATAACGCTCAACGCATCACTCAACACGTTTACTATTCTTAATTCATCTGAAAAAACTCATGAACAAGTCTTCCTTGCATCCAATCCTAGGTGATCAAGTTTTTAGATATATAACGCCTAAATAGCTTCTCACCCATATATACAACATCCATCTTCACACATTTGCTCAAAATCATTCGAAAGCATCGTATCTTTAGAATTGGTGTCGGGGCACAACAGACTGTAAGATCACAATACTGGTTATCTTTTGTGGGAGAAGAAAATGAATATGTGGGCTTTCATAGCGTATCTTTTAGTAGGATGGATCTCGATTAACTACGTTCTTTGTCTTCTTAGGCGGAGTCGATTGGGTTCTAAGAAGTTGCCTCCCGGACCGTTCCCATTGCCCGTCTTTGGCAATGTCCTGCACCATATCGTTAATCCGCACCAATCACTTGCGAAGCTTTCCAAGGTGTACGGCCCGGTGGTGACGGTTCAGTTGGGGAGTCTAAACACGGTAGTGATATCGTCGGTGGCAATGGCGAAGCAAGTCCTACAGAAACATGACCTTTCGTTCTCCACTAGGAACCCTTGGGTGGCGGTGTCGGTCCTTGACCACCACACATCGTCCGTGGCATTTCTGCCACCGGAGTCTCATTGGCGTAGTCTAAGGAGAGTCTCCAAGAGCTACATCTTCGCTAATAGCAAGCTTGATGCCAGTCGTGACCTTCGAAGAAAGAAGGTTGAGCAACTCGTGTCGTATGTTCAAAAATGCAGTGAAACGTGCACCGTGATTGGTGTTCGTGACACAGCGGTCACTACTTCGCTCAATCTCATGACGAACACCTTCTTTTCCTTGGACTCGGTTCATCTGACTCCAGGTTCTCGCGATGATCTCAAGGAGCTTGTTTGTGCCATGGTGGTGGAAGCGGGAACTCTAAGCGGCGGTGACTTCTTTCCGATCCTCAAATTACTTGATCCACAAGGCATCAAACATCGGTCGACAAAATTCATGACGAAGATGTTTAAGCTCTTCAATTCACTAATCGAGGAGCGATTGCGATCAAGAGCAGCATTTTCTGCCCAGAAGAATGATGTGTTGGAAGCAATCATAGGCATAAGTGAAGGGGAAAACAAGCAGTTTGATCTAACAGATATTCCACACCTATTACTGGTATGCAAAATCGAATAACACCTAGTACTACTTTAAAATGTAGAAACGTGCAATGTTGTCACCACCTTTTGATAATTAATCAATCTTCACTTTTTAATAACAATAATGTTTTCTCGTTTCAGGATTTATTCATAGCAGGAACCGATACAACCTCGACAACTTTTGAATGGGCGATGGCAGAGCTGATACATAACCCAGAGAAATTGAAGCAAGCTCGAGCGGAGATTGAAGAAGTCATAGGCAAAGGAAAAATGATCGAGGAAGATGACATTGAGAGGCTTCCATATCTGCAGGCAATCGTGAAAGAAACTCTCAGGATGCATCCACCAGTTGCATTTCTAATCCCGCGTAAAGTTCTCATGGATGTTGAACTTTGCCAGTTTACGGTGCCCAAGAATTCGCAAGTCCTGGTAAACATTTGGGGAATGGGACGAGACGAGAGCTTATGGAAAGATGCAAACATATTTCAACCTGAGAGATTCTTGGACTCTAAGATCGACGTCAAGGGTGGTGACTTCGAGTTGATCCCCTTTGGTGCAGGACGTAGAATCTGCCCTGGAATGCAACTCGCAAACAGGATGTTACCATACATGCTAGCTTCGGTCATACAGAACTACGAGTGGAAGCCAGAAGGCGAGGTCGTCCCGGAGAAAATGAACATGGATGAGAAGTTCGGATTTACAGTCACAAAAGCTCAACCTTTGCGAGCCATCCCAATCCGGCTATGATCACTTTGTTTCCTCATGTAGATGCTAAATCTGTTCTTTTGTTAGACAACGTATATAGGGTATTCTACAACGTGTTGGCAATGTTGGGAGCGGGTTCCCTTACTATGTCGAGAATATCGGTGGATTATTATTAGAAAGATTTTCTCATTTGAGAAATAAAGATGTTATGATTTAGTTCTATGTAGTTAAATCTTTTTTAACACCGGAAACATATTCTTTCAATATATATATATAAAAAGGATGTGATCCAATAGTTTCTTCCTTTTCGGGTTTTCCACGTAAAAATCATTATGTTATCTTGATTTTATTCATCGTTAGTTTAGGGATTGACGTTCCGTAATTTTATCCAATCCCAACAGACAGTTCATGTAAACTATGTTTCATCGATCACACTGGCCTAACATGATGCAATTTTCCATAAAAACTCGGACGATTTGAGATTGACGAGTTTGCATCCTGTGATTTTTGCTACGTAAAAATCATTACGTTATCTTGATTTTATTTAGAGATTGGCGTTCCGTAATTTTATCTAATCCCAACAGGCAGTTCACGTAAACTATGTTTCATCGAGCACACTAGCCTAACATGATGCAATTTTCCGTAGCCCAATGAGACAAAGTTGTAACGGTCATATTCTCATTAATCAATAGCTTGATTTACCTAATTCGATTTTCCTGGATAGTGAAGTATCCAAATACCACTATGGGATTATTCGGGGGATTCTGATGTCATCCTGGATCAGAACGTAGGAGACAGCGATGGATAGAACACTATGAATAGTAGATGAGAAGAAAGAGGAGCTTGAAAGATCGCACATTCCACATCTACCACTGGTATTCAGTTCTTCAATGCAATTTTATCAACAAAAGGAGTTCATGCATTAGTGAATATACTTTCCGCATATCAGACTTTTTATGACGACGATCATATCATATGAAATTCTTGGACTAAAATGATATGCATGCGGAATGGTGCAGGATCTGTTTGAAGCAGCAACGGAAACAACCACGAGGACTCTCGAATGGGCGATGGCGGAACTACTTCACAGCCCAGACAAACTAATGAAAGGGAAAGAGGAACTCAGAGAAGTCATCGGAAAAGGAAAAGCAGTTTGATTTTGTATGTTGATGATTTGAGGGCACTGCTGTTTTTGACTTCAGTGTGGGTGCGGGTGTGGGTGTGGGTGTGGGTGCGGGTATGGGTGTGGGGCATTTGGGTGTTGAAGGCGCTGATACATACATGAACACCAAGGGACATTATTGACATTTTCCTTTGCACAGTTAACAGAGTTGGGGATAAAAAAAAGGGAGGAGGTTTAAATGCCTATTTGAATGCTAAAGAGTTAAAACCAATTTAGGTTAAAAGATTCAATGACGGAATCTTTTTATCAAATAGTGACAGATTATGTCATAAAATATCAATTGAGAATATAATTAAAGATATTTGCCAAAGTACTTCTGTAATTTTTAAATACAAAAAAATAGTTAAGAATTAAAGGGGAAAGTAATAACAATTGTTAGAGGTTCTGCTACTAAAAAAAATTTCAAAAAAATAATAATAAAATTATGACTGAATCCGTCACTACTTTCATAAAAATAATTTTTTTCCCTAGTGTTGAAATCAAACATATTGTAACGGATCCATCATAAAAACTAAACCCTGGAAACCCTAACATGCAGAAGCTCCTAAAATAGGAGCACCCCAAGCTAGTTGAAATACATAGACCTAGTATTTGTATAAGAACATGATGCATAGAGGGTCAAAAGTGCACGGCCAATCACTCTTCAAGGTTTGCGAATCTTCTCCCTACAGGTAAAATCAGTATTCAGTTGTAAGCAGCATCAGCCGACGAGGTGTCCATGTCGTTCAAACCCAGCTCCTCCTTCTGCTCCCATGTCCTCTCATATTCCTCGGCTGCAACACAAGAACATAAAAAAAATCAGAAACCCTTGAACCCTCGACCAATTAACTAGACCACGTTCTCCTACACGCCACCTAGTATAACTCAAGGACGTAATAGTGATTCAGCTAATTCGAGCATTTAGCCTTCTCCTCTAATATCTTGAATTACGTGATGATGGAGTACGACATAAAGTAGAAGAGCAGCAATAGCCACAGAAGAAGAATGTGACACAAAAGTCATGATAAGTCCGACAAATAAGACCACCATAACGAACAGGGTTTAGTCTTGTTCCATTTCATTTCCAAGGGCAGAGTCATGGTGAGAAGATCTCACAGCAATAAGCTTGCTCGACGAACGGGCAGAGGTAAAGAGAAGACAACTTACATGTTAGCTGCTTGTCATCCATGATATCGTCAGTAACAGGCGCAACAAACGAGTTGGCCAGTGGATCATCAATAATTAATGACCAAGACTCTTCCAGAGCCAAAAGCTGCATAATAACACAGCCAACTTATCACTCCCAAGTTAAAAGTCACGGCCTGTATAATAAACTCGCCTCTTTTTAAGAAGGCACATCATATACTAGCCAATATCTTCTACCGTGAGAAAGTATCTTTTCCCTTTGTTATGCAAATTCAGTTCTTTGTATATAAAAAAGAGCATGTTGGCAATCCAAAGCAACAACGAAATAAGAAAACAGTGACTGCTGTGCGATTGGGAATTATAGCTTGTAACAGAAAATGAAGCAATACTTTGAGATGGGAGATGTAAGAAGCCGGTATTTGATTCAACCA
>LIEC01006734.1:0-34754 GCA_001925005.1 Drosera capensis
TATGTAATATTAAAAAAACATACTTGCATCAAATGCACTGAGAGCTTCAAATATGTCTTAACCAGGACTGCTAAACTTTTCTGTTATATTTTTCATATATGTTTAAGACGCTTAAAATTTATGAAACAAGAATTAAGTCCTTTCACTGAATTCAAATCTTGGCGATTTAAGCTCTTATGAGTAGTATAATATCTTTCAGCAAGATTTTGGCAAACATAAAAGGAGTCATTGACCAAAGCAAACTATATGTACACAGAATGTAGTGAAGCCTCGAAAAGAGTAGATGGCAATATTACATGTTCACATGAATGAAACAAACCTAAAGGATAAATGGTACAAGTTCACAAGCATCTGACCTTTCCTCTGCAAACCGCCAGAAAAGCAGCACCTTCAGTTGAGTTATCGAGTGAATCTGAAAGACTGCACTCATTAAGGTCCAATTTCTTGTTCTTTCGCTTTCTTCCACTGCCTGGTTTATTTCTTTTTCTGATACAATCATAGTACCCTTTCAGAACCTGTTCAAACTCATTTGGGCTTCCTCCTCGAGTCTCTATACATGAACATTAGAAACACAAAAAATATCCAATAAGGACATAATTCTATGGACAAACTTGATATAGATCCAACAAGTTGAGACTGACAGTCGATTCCGTCACAGTTTACAAGGGGAGAAAGATTTGAGTCATTACCAACAAAAAGAGATTTTCTTGCATTTAGACGAAACCATTGACCTGTTTCAGACCAGCGATGACGGAGTTTGTCCAAAAGCTTATAACTTGGGAAGAACACAAGACAACCAGCAGGAACAATCATGCATATTTCCTCAAGAATTTGACCCACTGCATCCTGCAGAAAGCATGAGATAAGAAATTCAGTATCCAAGGCAATGTGAAAATCGTTTTACCCATAATAAGGTAAGTTTAGCACAACCTGGAAGGCATATGCATTAGCGGTTTTATAACTTGCATTCAAGGGGTAATCGCCTGGACCTTTAGAAAACACTGTAGCCAATACCTACAGGGAAATGACGGGAGAAATAACTCATAATATTCTGCTTGCTGAAAACAAGCAAACCTAGAGTAAAAAACTGACCTGGGATTCAGCATCAATAACATGTGGAGCTTCTAGACAAGTTCCAAATTGTATTCCCAGCTCAGAAGAAAAGGAATGCATTGGTGAGAGTGTCCTAATATGACCCAAACAAACAAACAAAAAAAAGCGGTGGGTAGCAGAGCTAGAGATGCTAAAATCATTATTAGGTCTGAATATGTTCATCCTAAGAGAAGACCAGACAGATCAAATAACAGAATCCGATAATACCAAATTCACAAGACTCCTTCCATCTCCAATAAATCAACTTTGACAGAACTAGGTGGTGTATCAGGAGAACCAACTTCAGACAAACACAACCATTCAGGAGAAGTACTTGACCTCCGTTACAAAAGGATACTGCTAGATGAAACTTACCCAGATGTTAGTATCACCGATAGTGAATGATCCGCTATTTCTCTGAATACGACAGCCGGATGCAAGCACCATAAACTGAGGGCAAGTACCCAAGGTGCTGAAAGATCTCCTGCAAGATCACAAAGTTCAGTCCAAAATCAAGGGTTGATCAATTAACTAGTCATTCACCAAGCAAATGGAGGAGACGACAGGGACAACGGTATTCCAGGCAGTTAGCAAGAGATTTCAAACCCCTAGCTAGAGAAAGCGAATTGAATCCTATGATAGTTCACCCCAGGCAAAGGCTCGAGAATAAGAAATTCAGCATTTCTAACAGGGTATGGGCAAAGAACAGCTGGTCAGCATGATAACGAGAAGTAGTAGCAACATACCAAGATAAAGTTGGTATTCATCTTTCGCAATATTTAAAAATGTAACTAAACATTTTTTCCCACCGATCCTAGATGTTATGGAGATACAAGTCAGTCCCCACAAAGCTGTAAAGTCCTCAACATTTTTATCTTTATTTTTGGGGGAACCCATGTAAGCTATCGACTTGTTTCAAGCATCAAACCAAATAATATTGGGATCAGTAAAACAAAACATCATGGCAAATCAGGTTACCTGTGTCTCTTTTGACAGATCTCTGAAGAGCAAGTTGATAATCATTAAAGTGAACACCATTCCCATGAAAGAAAAAGCCAAGTGAAGAGAACAAGCCTAAGAAAAATGCCAACGGTATAAATTACATCAATGCCGCATACCATTCTGCAACAAGCTTGAATTGGGTATCATTTTGAAGAATATATGTACCTTCCAATACAATGGCAGACCTTCCACTTAAATGCACCAACTCAGATTCGGCATCAGAAGCAGCTTTGATTGCCTTATAAAGATAACAGGTGAAGATAAATGCATAAGAAATGAAGCAAGCAACAAAATGTCACTGATTATCTACCTTAACAGCACATTCTTGCAAGGTTGGGAAGTAATTCTGTGATATGTTGGCTTCTTCAAGCTCTCTAACAGCCTTCTGTCCCGTCCAACTGAGAGTATAATAATCACAGACACCATCAGTATGCAGATATTGCATACAAGCTTGACACGGTAATTTATCATAGCACGGTATCAGACAAAATGCTGCCTTTGTAAAACTTCAAACTAATGTGGTATGCATCACATTGAAATATTGAGGCCATAAGCTAATTTTAGAGGGAAAATAAATAAAGAAATAAATAAAAGAGAAGAAAAAAAGCTAACCTGGAGAAATAGTGTTGAAAATCACACTTCTCTAAAAAACTTTTCTGACGGTCCATCCAGCTTAAAATCTCCTATTAAATTCATAGCCGGTAAACCATTTGCTTCTGGCATATGCGTAATAAATCTGAAAATAAAAATGAGAAACACTTGCCTCGACCATCTCGTATAGAGGCTCATATATCGTTTTCTCTGTGGGCCGAAGCTGTCCTAGTTCCGTGTGCAATTCTTTCATAGAGTATGATAACTATGAGAGCATGTTCATCGTTTTGGTAGAAACCAAACAATACAATAATGGAGTCCCCTTTTTTGGTCAAATCAATCATACTTACTTAGAAGAGATTCTTCATCAACTTCCACACTACCAGCTTCACGAGCCATGTCTTCTATGTTACTGGCAGTCATTGAAAAAATATAAATTTTATTTATTGAGCTTGTTGCAATTGTGCAAAAGAACGGATATGAGATTAGCTCACCATCATAAACTATCAGGGATGAAAGATAACAATCATTATTCGTTAAAGACTTGATATATAGACAATAGCCCCTAATTCGATACTTTTTACGCATGTATCATGATTAAATTTCCTTGATTTGGCCATGCTAAACAAAAGAAAATTTGCATTCCTTGCACATTTGTCATCAGAAACTCAGCGAAGAATGCACCAGTAATAGAAAAATCACCCTGATAACATTAATCAGGAGGCATCGATAGGCATGCACGCAGTGAAAGGATAGGAAGGCATACTGGGCTTCGTCCAGAATGATTACAGCTCCTTTAATGTCTACTTCCATTGCTCTTCGAATGGTTGGACTAATAATATAGCTATATGGGCAGAAAACTAGCTCTGCATCTTCAGCTATCGAACGTGCAGCAAAATATGAGCATCCTGAATTCAGAAATCATCAAATTAAAAACCGCAGCTCTCCCCGATCCCCTTATAAATTTTTGGAGTGAGGTTGCGTACGAGATACAAAATACTAAGCACAGCAACAAAAAAATCACAGCCATGAGAACCTTTTACTGTTTGTCCGACTTTCACAAGATCTTCAATATCATGAACTTCGTTGCAGCCCCCTATCTGAAGCGATGGATGATTTTTTACTTTATTTGCATTCCTTCCACATAAAAAGACATCAGAAATCGTGGCAATCCTCACAATACCGATTAAGAGAGACAACTAAGGTGAATATCTCACTTGAACTCCGAGCATAGACCTTCCCTATTGTCAAGCAGCAGCTTGCTACAAGGATAAAATCAGAAATCACTTTACCAAAGTATTCTGGGTTAACATAACCAACCAGTATTCTGTAAGGTTATTCGACAAACCATTCTTCATCTATATTCTCAATCCCCTGAAGATGCGGATTTGTACAATAATGTTTTCTCGATGCCTGCAGACAATTCAGCAATGAGGGGAAGACAAGAAGCAAAGGGTAATCCCCTGCAATCTGGAGCATCAAAATAGTTCACCATGAATATATGCAGATGAACATTAGATTTATATAGATATGCAGTATGCTTATAAGTATAACTAAGAACCCAGGTGAAGAAGGAAAACAAGTAGGGAAAGTTGGATGTCGCCCTTGATTCTGTCAGGAAAAATAGCACTGTGAACAACATAGAACTTCAGTCGCCGGTTTCTAACTTCTAAATACAATTCATAATTGTAGAATCGTTAGAACCTTCATCCTTACTCCACAAGCAGTCTCCCACACACTAGTTATAGAAAGTAGCTAGATTCCACAGCATCAATGCATTCTTCAAAAAATATTCTCAGGAATTGGGATCAACTTTCTGGACACTGTCAAATAGGACTTCGGTTTTACAGTGCAAGTAATGACCGTACATTGTAGTGAGTTAAAAGTTCAGAGAAGTGCATACCAAGACTGACATCGGCACCCTGTAAGTAGTTTTCCTATATTCACGGATGACCTGAGAGATTTGTGAATGCGTCCTCCTAGTGTTGACAGCAGAAGTGAGATAATGAGTAAAGCTATCATATTTCTCATGGTCGAAGCTCAGACATCCAATCTCTAACTAAAAAATTGACTGGTCGTATCCATGGTTCAATATATCGGTAGACTCGGCCGAGATCTCGGTGTCTTGGTTCGGTTTTAGCCATGTCCGGACCAATATTGTCAGGCGAGTCAATTAAATACCACATTTGATATATCAAGGGTTTTTTTCGGTTGTTTCGGCAATTTATCCTAGAAAAATTGGTATAAAAAGGTTTTCAGCCTGAGGGTTACTACGATTACTAGGGATTTGGTTACTACCAACACGAGGCTCCTGATTATGGAGGATCTAACCAGCCATCACGGGATAGTGGAAATGGTTTTGGATTATCTATGTATGGTAATCCATTATGTCCATTTTACGAGGAAGAAGATAGTGACTTCGAGCCCCTTCGACATTCAATACGGAATTAAGAAGCTGGTAACTCATAGTCATGAAATCCATTGTGTTATATACGCAATGTTCTATCAATAAGAGTGTTAGATATATGTACAACCTTGTATTTCATCATTTCATATGTCGACAATTGTTATGTTCAAATGTTAAATGCATTACAAGTGATGTATATGACTATTTAACATTGTAAATTTCTTACAATGTTTATGAAGTGTAGTATAAATTTTTTTTGATGACTATCTGGAGCCTTTAACTACTATAATATTGCGTATTGCTCGAAGCCACAATCGAAACCGATACCGAGATAATATTTTCACAACTGAGATGGAAACCTTAACCGAGACTTTGAACCATGGTCATATCAGCATTATGGTGCATAGCAGAGATATTTGTCCTGCTACATTAATTTGACTTCTTCGTACTATAACTTATCCCTTTCTAGTTTCTACTTGTATTTCTAACACAGTTACTTGTTTACGGCACCAAAATTGAGACACAAACTTATACAGTCTGAATACAGCTATTCAAGAGAACCTTAACTTACGAAGCATAGAATATGGTGGGGACTGTCCTTTTCGGTTTACCCTTTCTAGCCGTCGAAGCAGTTGGGTCCGGTGCTGCAGTCCCTGCAAACAAATTTCCATTCTCCTTTCCAATCATCCACCAACAACCACATGGACTAGGGTTCACTAATGCAAAGAAACCAAAACAGGCAACACTACCCTACCAGGAAGCTGCGATTCAGGAACGAATCCGCCGCCATGGTTCAACGGATCGGTTTTCGCTTTCGGACCAGGCTTACAATTGGCTGCCCCGTTGTTGACGCTCGACGCCCCTCGATGCTTCTGCCAAGCGAGCGCGGAGCAGAGCAGGGACAGCGACTTCCCAGTCCCGGTCGGCGACTCGAGGAGGGCGTGGCAGTGGCCCTCTCTCTGAGCCCGGTCGAGGGTGGAGATGACCCGAGCCATGAAGGCGAGCTGAGTGCCGTACGGCTGGTAGGGGAACTCGACGGGGATTCCTCCGATGTGGTGGACATTGCTCCTCCTCATAGGGTTTCTAGGGTTTTGGGGGTTCGAGTTGCGAGGTGGTGCGGTTGGTTTCATCTCGCTGGCGATTTAGGGTTTGTGATTTTTAGGGTTTGGATTGCGAAGAAGAGAGGTGGAGGTGGACAGGAGAGACCGGTTCTGGTGATGAGGTGTATGAGTATAATTTTTATTAATATTTTTAAAAAATTGATTTTTTTTAATAATATTATAAATATTTTTTCAGTTTTTTTAAATGTTAAAAAAAAAAAAAAAAAAAGTGAACAACACCCAACGATCGAGGACCCGCCTCTATCTTGGGGAGGTTCCTCCAAACAAAACAATCACCCCCACTTTTTCTCTTAGTTTCATGGACTATGTTTGTGACTTAATGGATAAAATGAGTAGAAGAAAGAGATTTTAATTAAGATCTTTTGTTTATGATTTTTTTTTTCGTTTTTTTCCCTTCTAAAATTAAAAGATTTGAAGAAAAATTGAGAAAACTTTATAAAAATATCATAAAAACAATTAAAATATATCACATCTTGTTATTTATCAAATAAAAAATTAAAAAAAACGATAATTTTTTAAATCATTTATTTTAACTATATTTTCAAAACTCACAAACACACCAATTTCTTTCCCTCACTTTACTTTCCTTCACCTCCCTTCACTTCCCTTCACCTCCCCTCATATTGAAACTCACAAACATAGTATAATGAGAATTTTTCATACGTATTCCTATGAAATCTAAATGACATAAAAGTATATATCACATCTTGTTTTTTTTCTCTCAATAGGTACCTCATTAATATTTATTATAATAATATCCACATTACATCATATCCATTTTTCTAATAAACTTATTATTAATTACACAAGATATTTGATTTTTCTAAAACAAATCAAAATTTCCAAAACGTACGTCCTAACTGATAGCCATCATCAATCTTACTCACATACTGGAACCATGTAGTACATAAGCATAAAAATTCGTCGGGCTCGCTCATGTACTGTCATTATCAATTCTTCCTGACCAACGTAGACCTCGTAAAAAAAATCAATACGTCATCCTCGTTCACGTATTGGAATCACGTATTTCAACAATAATCATATTATAAAGCGTCAAACTCCAGTTGATACAATCAGTACGTCGTCATAAAATGTCCATTCTCATCTTAAACCATAATCGTCGACCTCACTCACGTATTAAAACCACGTATTACAATCATATTCATACCACAAGTACGTCCATTTCATCGGATTAGTACATCATCGTTAACACAGTTTGAAATCGTCGACGGAACTCCCAGACCACTAATAGTATGCCTTTTATCCAGAATCAATATGTCATCATCACAATGGTTATTGCCATGCTATTTACCGATGATGAGGGGAGTTGCGATCAAGATTTTGATGATGGAACATGTCATGTCACTGAAAAGTGGATTCTAATAACATTTCATCATTATATCCTTTATATCTATGTTATGTATAATATATTTAAGTAGAGTATACAAACATTGGGAAGCAACTTACCGTGAAAAGTTGAAAAAGATATCAAAAACAATAACACGGACACGCATGGAGCTAGTTACTACAAATCAAAACACTAACAAATTTACAAACAAGTGAAACACAAAACATAAACAAAACTAACCGTGCAAAGCACAGGAAAATGAACTAATTTATATTTAGATAGTGAAATATAGCCGTACATAATAACGATTTTGGTTAGATTTATCACTATTTAACACATAAGAGCACTTGTATTAGATTATTTAATATAGAGAGTATTTTAAAGGGGAGAAAAAGAATGCAGTGTCTTTTCATACAAATAAAAAAGCAAAGGAGTATAATGACATAGGAAAATGTGCAATTTAATAAAAGGAAAAAAGAAAAGAGAACTTATTGGTAGCATCACACACGATTGTGTGATATTAAGACCCATTGAAAATTTGATCCAACAATTATGATTTAATCATGAAAAATCAATATAATATATATAATCTATAAATTTTGGAATTCCATGGCATGACATTACAAATATATAAATTTGGAATATGATATGGACATATTGGTCATTACATATTTGACCTATTAAACGTGATATTAAAGATTTAATCATTACATAATTGACCTATTAAAGGTGATATTAAAGATTTTCACTCATATTGTGTTTGTTAAACCATGTGACTAAGCTTAGTCATTTGTTACTCATTTTTAGTTTTAATATAAATAATTGGTTAATTATATATTTCTTTCGTCTTATATACTTCGCACTGTTTTGATCGAATGCATAGGACAATACGAGCTTTGACCGGTATTACAAGACGATTAAACGTTATTTTTTTGAAAAAATATCGTGAAACATCAATGATAGTAAACCTTATGTACTATAACATGGGACCAATGAAAAATATAAATCATGTCGTTTAGATGATTAACAAACTCCCTCAATATACTTAAGAAAAATAAATGAAGAGAAAAAAATTACAAAATTTATGGGATGAAGTAGATAGATTAAAAAAAACCTAACTTCCTGTATATTAATTGTAAAACATCCAAGGAGTTGTTAAAGAATACGCATAAAGGGTCTATGTTAAGTTACACAACATCTCATTGAAAAGTTTCTAATGATATTTTACCATTTCATCCTCCACAACTATGTTTTTTACAACAAATTTGGATAGAATACACAATCGGGTAGTAACTTCTTGTGAAAAGTAGAAAAAATATCTAAAACAACAATACGACGTTCATAAAACTAGCAACTACAAATCAAAATAGCAATACATTTATAAACAAGTGAAACACAAAAAAAAAAAAAAAAAACCTTGCGGAGCTTAAGAAAACAAACTGATTTACTAATAAATATTTTGATGTTTTTTTTTTTACCATTGAAAATAATAAGTTTATATACAAGCCGAGGGGTTGGCTCAACATAAGCCATACCCCTCATCTCCCTACCTAATAATTAAAAGCCTAAGCTTCTATGCAGGGTTGCATACACGCATGGTACAAGTATTACAAGAGTTTCCTCTCGAGTATAACTACTACATACATGATTGATTACATGTCTCACAAAACATGAACATATACAAACAACTTAGCTATTCACTTTGATCTTCCAGTTGGCTAGCAGTTTCTTCTCATCCTCATTGAGGCGCTCTTTCCTAGCATAGGCAATGTCCATAGCTGCTTTGAACAAGTAACTCTTCATTGCATGTTTGCACGGCTTTATGGCTCGAAAACTGATGTCATTCCTATGCTTCCAAATGGTGTAGACCAAACTGCAAAACAGAAGCTGAATGATGATCTGTGTGGTCCTCTTCGCCTTGAGCGTCTTGTGTAAGGCCTCAAAGTATCCGATGCAGGAGTCCGCGGCAGGGCCAGCAGCAGAGGCACAGGGTACAGCAGAGCGGAGGCCTGCAGTAGAGGAGCCTACAGTAGAGGGACAGCCTTCAGCAGGGCTGAGGCCTGCCGCAGAGGGAAGGCCTACACCAGAGGTGGGGTCTACAGTAAAGGCATGGTCTACTGCAAAGACGGGATCTGCAGCAGAGGAAAGGCCTGCAGCAGAGGGAAGGCCTACAATAGAGACCACGCCTGCATTAGAGGTGGGATTGCCAACAGGGAAAAAAATTCAAGGCACAATTTTATCGTCATTCCTGCATCAAAGGGTTAAGAAAGCTGCATGAAAAGAATAGGTGATCATGGGTCTCCACTTCCTTCTTGTAGAAAACACATAGAGCACTATCCAGCAACCTCATTCCCATAAGTCGGTCATGGGTATGAAGCCTTTTTCGCACCACTAGCCAAGTAATGAAGGCGTATTTTGGGATGTTGCCCTTGAATCATATAAGTTTGTGCCAGAATACCTTCGGAGCCCTTTCTCGGAGATGATCCCATGCACGAGCCGTCGAGAATCCCCTCTTCCTCCTATCACCCCAAAGACAGACATCCGTCCCTCCATGGATAACGGGAAGGAGAGAGCCATGAAGCAGGTCCAGAATAGCTGAAGGTAGCTGCGAGGCTGAGTCCTGAATAAGGAAGTGTAGCGTAGTATCCCTTGGGATTCGAGTGCTGTGGATAAATGTGTTGGAGACCTTTAAATACAAGGGACCCAAAGAAGACCAAGAATCATACCATAGCTTGATAGATTTGTTGCTGAGCTAATGGCCTAAGTTGCAACAACTGCCTCCAGTTCCACGAGGCAGCCTTTGGGATCTTCATGGACCAGAAGTTGTCGTTACCCACAAGATTAGCATACACCGAGTCATTCCAAATGGTCCTTTCCCTCGAGGTTACGCCCCAAACATATTTCAACATAAGGGCTTTGTTCCAGGTTCGTAACCGACGAAGGCCAAGTCCTCCTTCCTTCTTGGGGAGACACACAGTACTCCAAGCCACCTCCGCACCCGCAGCACCCAATGATGGTCCCTTCCACAAAAACCTTATGCATATTGCTTTCGATCACAAGGAGTACACTCTTAGGCATCAGAAAGACTCCAGTCGAGAATACTTAAATGGATTGCAGCACAGATTTAACAAGTAGTAACCTGTCAGCATAAGACAAAGTGCGATTCGCACAATTGGCAGCTCGTTTAGCAACTTTGTCAATCAATGATCTACAGTCTCTGCCCTTCAACCGCTTCGTGGTAAGAGATCCTTTATCAAATCCCCAAATACATCGGGCAGAATCTATGATGGAGGTATCATCCCACACCACAAAGAACTCACTCTTAAAGGTGTTAGGATGCAGACCCGAGACTGAAGAGAAGAGGTCAACCCCCTCCTTGAGCAGCTCTATAGATTCCGAGTTCCCCTCCGAGAATAGCAGCACATCATCAGCAAAGAACAGGTGGGATAAGCCGGTTCTCTTACATCTCCAATGAAATTTGAAGCGCGGTTTGCCAGTCTGAGCATCAAGTATTCCGGAAAATACCTCCATAGCCAAGATGAAGAGATAAGGGGCTAGTGGGTCACCTTGTCTAAGTCCTTTTCCAACTGAGAAATAACCATGAAGTTCCCCGTTCACGTTGACAGAGAACTCAGTACTACATGTGAGCTGCATAATCCAGGATATGAGCTGTTGTGCGAATCCAAAATCCCCAAGTGCCTCCTTTAGAAACTTCCAGCTGAGAGTGTCATAAGCCTTCATCATGTCGCCTTGAAAGCAATCCTCGGGAGGTATGGCTTCAGATGATAATTGTGGAGAAGCTCTTGGGCTAGCAGTATGTTATCACTGATCTTTCTACCTTTCACAAAAGCACCCTGCGAAGGACTAATGAGAAGAGGCAACAAATTAGCATATCAGTTAGCAAGAAGCTTTGCAATGCACTTATAAATGATGTTGCAGCAGGAGATCGGTCTGAAGTCGGTGATCTGTGTGGGGTTATTGCATTTTGGCACCAAGGCAGTGACAGTAGAGTTAGCCTTCTTAAGCATCCTGCCGTTCTGAAAGAACTCCTGGATAGCCAGAATCACATCACTCCGGACTATATCACAAGCATCAATGAAGAATTCCACCGAGAAGCCATCAGGACCAGGAGACTTGTTCCGAGGAAGGGAGAATAGGGTGTACTGGATCTCCGTTTCAGTTACCTCGGTAGTAAGCTGGTCCTTTTACTCTTCCGGTACCGACCTCTTCACAAAAGGCATGAGATTAGGCACGGAGTTTGCTTGCGGTTGAGCTTCCATAAAGGAGCTGAAATGATCCACAATAAACTCCTGCAAATGGCCTTTTCCTTGGACTGTGGTCCTTTCGTGGCTAACGAGCTCTGAAATCTTCTTCCTGTTCTCCCTTGTCTTCACATAATTGTGGAAGAACTTGGTGTTGTTATCCCCTTCCTCTAACCACTGAACTTTTGATTTTTGCTTGTAGAAAGACTCCTCCTGTAGCCTCAGCTGGAAGAAACTCATGACCGTCTCTCTTTCCCTTTCTGCAAGGAGTTCGTCAAAGGGGTTTGCCTCAAGGGTTTGTTGTGCCTTCATCATGTCCTCTCTAGCATCCTGGACCTGTCTGGATATGTCTTGAAAATGCCTTCTACTGAAGTCTCGAAGCCTCATCTTGACGGTTTTCAGCTTCTTGTAAAGTCTGAACATTGCACGCCCATAAACAGGTACCTGCCATGCATCATAAACAACAGGAAGGAAATCCGTATCAATAGACCAGAAGTGGTAGTACTTGAACGACGCCTTAATCTTCCTGCCCTCATCAACACGAACAACTACAGAGGAATGGTCAGAGATCCCAAGGGGGAGAAAGTCTACTTCAGAGAAATTGAACTCAGCCTGCCATTTGGAATTGCACAGAACACTGTCAATCTTCCTATAGCAAGCATGCTCTACTTGGCTTCTGTTACTCTATGTGTACCGGCAGCCTCTGTATCTAAGGTCATCAAGTGCAATATTTTCAAGACAAGCAGGGAACTCATCAAAGAATGGAAGCCATTTGTTCGTGCCTCCTTATCTATCAGTCATCTCTTTGATTGCATTGAAGTCCTCAAGAATCATCCATGGAATGCCATCAAATGCGTGCCCGTTCTCTTCAATGTCCGTTCACAGAGATCTTCTCCTAACAAAAGTGTGCTCAACATAAGCAAAAGAGATGATGAACTCTCTACCCTGCTTGTCGTACCGTACTCTGCCATGAATGATTTGGTCTGATGTACAGAAAGGAATGAAGTCAAGGACTTTAGGGTCCTACCCGACCAATAACCTTCTTTTATCAGAAAAAGAATAGTTAGCATAGGATTTCCAGGTTGGAAACATGGAGGCAAAAGTATCCGAATACTTTTCTTTCTTTACCTTGGTATCCAAGATGGCAAACAAGCTCAGTTTCCTCCGTCTCAGCAAGCTGCAGACTTCTGCTTTCTTTATTTGGAGTCCTAAATCCCTCATATTCCAAAAACCAACAAACATAAAAACTGTACAAATAGTTGGGAGGTGCAGATTACCTCTTTCGATGTGTAGCTGTAGTGCTAGACCCCGCTTTGGTCTTATGCTTCTTGGCCTTCTTCACTTTGGGATTGGCCGCGTTGTCAGAGGCTGCCCCCAGAGACTTCGATGCCATGGTAGTGAGGCCAACCACAACCTGGTCCAGTACGATGTCTTCCTTTGGCTGAGATGCAGAAGAATTCCCTTCAGTGGAAGCTGCTCCCGTTGCGATCTCAGACTCTGTCTTTAGAACTGTGTTTATGATATCCGTGCTCTTCTCATTTGCCTCGCATTCTTTGCTACTCAGCACATTGGAGCTCTCATCACTGCCATTGGTGTCCTCCCCTAGTGCCGCTACAACCGGTTTTGGGGTAGTTGGCGGAGTCTTCTCTGAGATCACAATCCCATTTGATGCCTTCTTCTTCTTTCGTACCAATATGAAACCTTCATCATCGGTAGACGTCCTGTCAACAATGATATTTTTGCCCTTGTCGATGACAGGACCAATGACAGTGACTGCAACAGTAGGTGGCCTACACACATGACCGAAGACATGACATTTTGGCAGACCTGCGACTTCCATTGGTAGTCGACCTTCAGGGGGAGGACAGAACTCCCCATCTTCACATAGACCTTATCCGCACAGACCTCGACACAGATTCTTGCGAATGCGATTTTGGTCATTTCTTCGTGAAGGAGTCCGTGTAGCGTGGTTTGCCTATGAGGCTGCAATACCACTCAGTCCCGAACTCGTCCACAATGCCAAAGGGATATTGTGGATCCTCACCCACAGAGGCACCTTGTCGTGGGCCTTCTTGCACATCACCAGTTCCGGGGTCCATTGCTGTAAGATGATGGGCCTTTCAGCAAACCACAACGGTCCTTCCTCCAATATCTTCTGTCTCTCAGCTGCCTCAGGTATGTGGAAGTAATAGAAACCAGATGCATCTGCTATCATTTCCTCCAACCACAGCTTACTCGAGACGCTCTTCGCGATCCTCTCCACGGTTATCATCGGTAATTTCCCGTAGATGAAATAGCCCACCAAATAGCTGCTCCATTTGGTCGTCGCCTCTGCAATAGCCTCCCCCGATGGTTCAAAAATCATTCGACCCTTCTCACAGACCGGCTCGATGAAGCTGAGTTTAATCTTCTTATCCAGCGGATCAGAATTCAGCATCGATGCAAAGATTCGTCCTTAGCCAAAGGAACTTTGCATGGCATCAAAGTTCCGCGCCGAAACACGACTTCGACCTCGACTTTGCTGCCTGAGGTGGATAGTTTTATGACGTCGAGACGCATTCCCAGCCAAAATAGAAGAATTCGAAAATTTACTGATCACGTGAAAAGTGTTCTTCGTGTTCTTCGTATTACTGTTCACGTGAACAGTACTCATCGAGGGGTTTCCAGATTTTTGCATTTCCAGATCACGGTCCTGCACAACAAATCCATCCCCAGCAACGACAACATCATCCCGGGCAACAACACCATCGTCCCCAACAACAACACCATCTTCGGCAACAACATTTCCCATCAAATCCAACGCGTGAATAGTACCCGCGTTCTTCACACATCCGAATTCGACGATTTCAATAGAAAGACCAACCTTTGTAGCAACACCAAGGCTTGATTGACCTGATTCCAAGTGATTCGTGCCTTCGAAACGCACCGAATCCATGGATTTCAGAATTTGCGAAGAGAAACCCGACGGATGAAAAATACCAGCGATCTTCAAATGCTTCGCAAACACCGTATTCTTCTTTGTTTGTGCCCCAAATCCCTGGATGGGGTTGTGCTGATCAAGCTTTATAGGTTAGGCACTAAGATTTATGACAAATCAGAGCAAAAATGAGCAGAATCACGACCGAAACCACGGTGAACAGTGTCCATGAACAGTGCTTTTTATTTTCTCAACTCCTTATATACTTTGATGCTTTGTAGAAAAGCCAACCTAAAGTTATCTTATTCAGTGATTTATAATTTTAAACAAAGACCTATTTAAAGTTATAGTTACAAGACATTACCAAATATTCTCCAAATTTTTTAAAAAATACTTTTCCTGTTCCAATTTAATTATAATATATATATATATTTTATACTATTATATATGCATGAACACAAGTTTCATTTACATATCAAATTACGTCTAATCGTCCCGCAATATGTGTAAGGTTGAAATATGTAATTTATACAATAATTGATATTTCACGATAAATTTATAAAAAATTATATTTGATCATCGTTGCATGCATGTCAAATTTATATTAAAACGTGTATTATGTTAGACGGTTGCACTTAAATTGAGGGGGAAGGAATACTAAATACTATTTTTATATTAAAAAAACTAAATAGTACTTCCTCTATATAAGAAAAAATTCAATATTTTTTTATATTTATTTGTGCAATAAAAATTGCAACTCTACTATATAAAAAAAGTTATTCTATTCAAATTATTCACATGTCTTTATTTTTATTTTATATTAAATTATCATATTCCGTTATTATTTTTCATATATTTTTCTTTTCATACTCATTAACAAGGGATATGAGGAATCATTTTATCACTATATATTCAATCATAGGGTTTAGTTTGGATACCCAATCCTAAGATTGTAATTAAATTTTGAACCAAAAAATGTTAATTTTGACCAATTTAAAAATTTTTAAACTTGATCAAAGAAATCTTCAATTCGCGACAGTAGTTTGTTGTGGACGCTGTAAAACAGAAGCAAATGTGAGGGTCGGGGGATTACCGAGAAGGATACCAAACAGTCTGTGGCATGGTCCAAGGGGAGAAGAGCGTCGTCTCAAAGAGCCACAGAAGGACTAGGGATCGGTGAGATCTTCAAAGGAATCCGCGATCCATCGACACAGAATCGGGATCCCTCCCCGCCCGCGACATCGATCGATTTTGAAATTGGAAATCGCAGATAATTAATTAGGTCTGATCTGGTGTGGGGTTGGAAAATGGCGATGGCGCAGCAGAATCAAGGAGGGGATCAGTTCGATCTGTACTTCAAGAGAGCCGATCTCGATCACGACGGTCGCATCAGCGGCGCCGAAGCTGTTTCCTTCTTCCAAGGATCCGGTTTGCCCAAGCAAGTCCTTGCTCAGGTCTATTTCTTTTCCCCTCCTTGAAATTATCTCACTCACTCTCTTATGTTCATTCCATTTAGTTTCCTTTGCTGTATGATACGCGGTGCTCCCACGGATGCTCGAGTTGAATTAGGTTGTCGACGTGATTTCCTCAGTTTGTAGTTGCCTTTGCTTGTGTAATTGTTGCCTTGTGATAGAGAGGGATCTGTACTTTTGTGAATCTATATATTCTTGTTTGTTTCATGTGTCTACCTCTTATACATTGGGTGGCGGAAAAGATTATGAAGCATTCTGCGATTGTACCTGGACATGGAAAGAGATCTTCTGTCCTGTGTGAAACTTCAGTTCACTTAGACTCCCCAAAGTTGGATCTCTTGTCTATATAGTCAGTTGAAACCAAGTGCCTTAGGCTGATGTTCTCGTTGTCCGTCTTTACAGCATGGATTGAAAACAATGGTAACCTCCCGGTGGGGGATGTCGAAGATGAGAAGGGTGATGGATGCAATAGTGAGATATCAAGCGGGATCTTATGAAACCATCCAAAAGCAATCCCAAGCGTCAATCTCACTCATAAAAAAAAAAAAAAGAAAAAGAAAAGAAAAAAAGAACGAAGCATAGGAGGAGGAAAACATAGTTTTGGTGACAATAGAAGAAGACATTACAAGAGATGCTATGCCACTCATTCCAATGAGTAAACCTTCATACGAGTGTTTATGAAGTATCACTAGTAAAGCCTAGTCTCCGATGTGACTGTTCATGAATGGAGACCAAATCACGTAAAAACACCACACTGGACCAATACCCGTAATAGAAGAACCCAATGTTGCTTTTAACTTGTGGGATTTTCCGTGTGGGGATCCTGGCGTAGACTCCTTGAAGTAGTCACCAACATCTACATCTTTGACATGCTTCTCATTTCTCGTATAATCTTTTGTTTGCATGGACACGGCATAATCGTTTTTGGTGGCTCGCTAGAGTAGGTTGTAGGTTTACACCGGTTGTCGATAATGGATATTTTTTCTTCTGCATAACCTTTGTTTTATGCTTCTTTTGGTTGTAGATATGGATGCATGCTGATCAGAATCGAATCGGTTTCCTCAATCGGCAAGAATTTTACAATGCCCTCAAGCTTGTAACCGTGGCTCAGAGTAAGCGGGAGTTAACACCGGATATTGTCAAGGCAGCGATATATGGGCCGGCTTCATCTAAGATCCCCGCTCCGCAAATAAACCTTCCACCCACTGCTGCAATTCCTCCATCACAGGCTAGTGCTTCTCTTGCATTGCGCCCCAATGCATCTGCTTCACCTACCATGCAGACGGGTCTAGTGGCTCCCACATCATCACAAAATCCTGGTTTCAGAGGGCAGTTACCTCCTAACACAAATATGAACCAGCAGTATTTTCCTTCCCAAGGGAGTCAAATGATTAGGGCACCTCAAGTCATGCCTGCAGGTTCAACTGCGCGTCCACCTCAAGGCATTCCAACTATGGCCAACCTGGGTGCACCTGTGAGTTTAGGGGCACCAACTAGCTTCAGTATGACATCCAATTTACTTGGTGGTAGGACCGGTGCGGCTTCTTCTACATCGACAGTTCAGGCCCCAACTATGGGAATCAGCCCATCACCCTCTCCTGTAACACAAGATCCTCTTGCATCGAAAATTCCTGAAGCTAAGGATGTCAAGCCTCCAGTTTCTGGAAATGGGTTTGCTTCTGATTCAGTTTTTGGAGGTGGTGTCTTATCTTCCATTCAACAGCTGTCCAACCAAGATCCTTCTCGATCTGCAAATTCTGCTAGCGTTGCTCATTCGCTTGATTCACTACAAAGTTCTTTTGTAAAGCAACCAGTGAGCCAATCGCAGCATGTACAGGCTCCAGCACTTACAACTCCGCCTGCTTTGCCAGCAATCCCTTCTGCAGTTTCCCCTGGGGCTGGGAACTCTACGTCCAGTCAGACGCGGCCGCCATGGCCTAAGATGACACCTCCAGGCATACAGAAATATACCACAGTGTTCATGGAAGTGGATAAAGATAGAGATGGAAAAATCACTGGGGTGGAGGCGAGAAATCTATTTCTTAGTTGGAGGCTGCCAAGAGGTATGGTCTTCCTATTCGCTTATAAGTTCGGCTGGTATGTATGTTTCCTCAGTTTAAGACACTTCAAAGCTCTCTTCTTTTTTGGTAGCTCTAACCTTTTGCTTCGTCTGACATAATGTGACTTGTAAGTGATTTGTATAAATGCATACAATGTAGACTATAGACCATTCAAAGTTTGTCACGTGGAACAAGACCCATGGTCAATCCAAACCAAAAAGTTCCCTTTATTGAACGCTTTTCGTATTATTTTCTTTAATCTATCTCACTCCATTTTTTTGCTTTTGCTCGTCAGAGATTTTAAAGCAGGTTTGGGACTTGGCTGACCAGGACAGTGACAGCATGCTTTCTTTAAGGGAGTTTTGTGTAGCTCTCTATCTGATGGAGCGATATAGAGAAGGACGTTCCCTCCCAGCTGCACTTCCTAATAGTATTTTGACTGATGAGACACTCCTGCGCATGACTGGCCTTCCAAACGCTCCTGTTGGAGCAACATGTGGTAGTAATACTTATCTGCCGTTCTCATAAGAAGTCTAAACCACAACCCCCCCAAAGGAGCAAAGAAAGGAAGGAAGATAAAGGAAAAAACGAAAGAAAGAAAAGGAAAGCACAAAAATAGGGGTTAAACCTCTTAATACTGTAGTACTCATTGAAGTTTACTTTCATGGGTTTGGCAAGTTCTCAAGTAATTAATTTTCGATTATCAACCTATCTTTGATTTAAATGTAGTATATTTTAATTAAGGTCTTCTAACCTATGCCCAAACTCTTGGGAGTGTCTTTTGTACTGGTTGATATGCATTCCCTTACCCTTAGTATTTACTTGTATCTTTGTTATTGTACTTAGGTTTTGGACCTGCTCATAGCCAGCCCAGCTCCCAACAAGTACTACCTGTTGCAGGTTTGAGGCCTCAAATGCAAAGACCCTCCCCCCATGCTGATAACAATGTGCAATTTAATGTGCAGAAATCCGATATACCAGTTCCCAACGGTTGGCAAGTAAATGATCGCAGCGTTAGTGAGCAGGACATATCACAATCAAGTCCTGAATCAGGCGTTGGAGAAAATAAGGTAGTTTATCTTTCATCGGTTTCACCTGTACCAATTTTTCTTGTGTCAGAGAGAACGTTTGAAATAGCCATAGGGTACCTTTCATCACGCACTTCAAGTATAGAATGATTGGTTAACCTAGTGAAGATATTTACTTAGGGTTTATGGCTCAAGCCAATCATTCTAAATCTTTGCTGGCTTACGTGTCTTGTGCTGGAAAACAGAACAGTAAAATGTCGATTTACCTTGTTTAACCATGCTTCTTACCTAACGTAGAGCTGAGAAAGATGAGGTTGAGTGCAAGGGCCTTGAGCCTCGGGGATTTAATTGGATACTACAGTAAATAGGGGCGGGTCATTGTGCTATATCTTGCTAGAGGCTGTTGAGAGACACAAAACGCTGTAGAAATCCTTCAAATGAGTTTGCATTTGGAATGGGGACATTTAGATCCTCAACCAACCTCATGATAAAAATCGAATTTATTGCCAACATCTCATCATCATCATCAAGAATGGTGTTGTTACTATGTGTTACTCCCTATGTCTCAACTTACGTGCAACATTTTTCTACTTAAGACGTCCCAAAATACAAGCAATGTTTCATTATTTGTAAAACTTTTCACACCAAAAATATCAAATCATCCATCAATTGCTATAGCGCACACCATTGTCTCTCAGCTGTCCAAACTAAGGCCAAGTTCTTCTTAGCTGTTGGAGTAAACCTCACTCACTGCAATGATTTTAAGGGCACAGGACGATTTATCAAAAAAAAGAAAAAAAAGGGGGGAAAGGAACAAGAGTGAGATAAAAAAAATTCAACACACATAAATTCGTGATCCAGGTCAAATGTTTGCAAAAATTGGGACGGAGGGAGTAATATATACAACTTGTAAAAACTTCGGATCAAACCACTTGAGCGAATGTATGACTTGAAGCTTCACTGCTTTGTGTTTTTGTCTGTGTAGTCAATAGAAGATAAAGTTTGTTCCTGTTCTTTTGCCTCTTTGGTTGGGAAAGTTATATTTCTGTGATATGAACGAGTCAACAAGGAACACTATACTCATAAATCAGGAAACATGATGTGTAGTATGATAAAATTCTTGATATTTCTTCTCTTTTGACTATGATGGAGAAGCATGTTTGCCCTTCTAGACATTGCCTATGTATAATTCTTTCTTCTTCGTCACTGGACATGTGGTACTAAGGTCTCACTTGTCTGGGCAACTTACTTATTTTGTTCTCATCATTAAGGTTGAAAAGGTGGAGATGGTCATCCTAGATTCTAGGGAAAAGTTGGAATTTTATCGTGCTAAGATGCAGGAACTTGTAAGTGTTTCTCCATTTGATTTCTGGTTCTTTTGGCAATTGTGTCGTTTCTTCATTTTCATTAGAGGCTATTTTCTGAAGGCTGTGTCTTGTCATCTTCTTATGTAGCTCCTGTTTTACTTTGAAAATGCTTTGTTTTCTTCCAGGTTCTTTATAAAAGCAAATGTGATAACAGACTTAATGAGATAATTGAACGGGCATCTGCTGACAAGCGTGAGGTATTTCATTGCGCTTAAAACTCTATTGCATCTTTTCTGAGATTCAAATTGTATTTGTTCTAATGTGGAAAATTGTTCCAAGGCTGATTTACTTGCTAAAAGATTTGAAGAAAAGTACAAGCAAGCTGCGGAAGTGGCATCAAAGTTGACTATCGAAGAAGCAACATTTCGTGAATACCAGGTACTTAACCTAGGTTCATCCTGTCATGGTGTAATGATGCAAATGAGGTTTTTCCGCTATGGGAATTAGTGGAATTGGGCAAGCCTTGTCACCGAAGATTACCTCAGTTAGCTAAAGTCAGCTTGTCTGTCCAGTTATATAAACCTTATTTTCGCATATGGCTTTTGAAACTGTAGCATTCACATTCCATGGATAACCTATTCCCTCTTACTGAAGCTACTCATATTTAGTCGTAATATCATGTCTAGCACCATTTTCATTAAGATGCATCTTTTCACACCCTAAAGCATTTCCTTCTTTTCCTTGGATTAATGTTGATTTACCTTGGGTCAAGCAAATGTTGACATTTTTCTCTAACATTTGTTTGTACTTCCACATTAATCAATACCCAGGAGAGGAAAATGGAGTTGCGCCAAGCAATTATTAACATGGAACAGGGTGGGAGCGCAGATGGCATTCTTCAGGTAAAATGTTGGTTGATCATGTGGAGGATAATGTTTTGGATTTTTTTCTATTCAAATTTCAGGTTTCTTACCACACCCCACAGCTGTATTAAATCCACATTTGTAGTTGAATTCGTTGATCATTACTTGCAACTTGCAAGCGTGTTCAACCCATCCAAAATGGCTAGCCTATAGATGTGACTGTGTCACTCTCTTTCGCTCAGCAAAGGATTTTCTTCTTTTTCTTTATTTATTTCTTTTCTTTTTTCTTCTTTCTTTTATTTCTTTATTTCTATCATTTCTATTGTTTCTATTGTTTTTTTTCCTGGGACAGTGTTTTTCTGAAGAAGTATGATTTGCTTTTGATGACCACGCTACTAGATTGTCATGAATCACTATTTGATTTGACCAATGGCCTGGATGTAGTTGTAATGGGGAATCATATGCATTTTGAAAGGGACACATTTCCAATGTTGTCTTCTCAGGTTCGTGCTGATCGTATACAGTCAGATCTTGAGGAGTTATTAAAGGCTTTGTCTGAGCGCTGTAAGAGACATGGACTGGAATTCAAGACAATGGCGTTGATTCAGCTTCCGAGAGGTATCCTCTGGTTATGTTGGTCCAACAGGGTGATGATCTATTTTTATTTTTTATTTTGAAATCATAATTACCTGGAGAGACTGAATTTTCTCATGATCGAGTTTTAATGTATTGTTTTATACCTGATCTCTCATCTGTTTATTTGATTGTTTATCATGTTAAAGGATGGCAGCCTGGAATTCCGGCTGAAGCTGCCATTTGGGATGAGGAGTGGGACAAGTTTGAAGATGAAGGTACGTGCTCAAGAATCAAGTTTTATTAGATGATAGAAGTCTGCCTCTTTTTCTTTCTTTCTTTGTTTTGTTTTGTTTTTTTTTTTTTTTTTTTTTTTTTTTTTTTTTTTTTTTTTTTTTTTTTGGCTCTCTCTCCTAGTGTACCTTTTTTTTTCTTTCTCATTTTGACGATAATTTTATATATCACCATGGTGAAAGATTTGAATGGGATATTATAAGGTTGGCTGATAAGCACTCCCATCATGTTATCCAAACTTGGGATCGGCTAGGGACTGGCTGTCTTTTTTGAAGATTCTTTAAGATTTGCTGATGCGTGATACTTCTCCTATATGAAAGAAATTCGTGTGAGGAAATTCTAATTCCGCAATCCCCTGATTTTCTTTTCCAGGACTTGTATTTGGCAAAGATCTGAATGTTGATCAGCAAAAAGCAAAAGATTCCACCGACCCAAGGTCTATATTATACCAGGAGGAACCATTATCTCATGATAGTGGCTTTAGTCCAGATTCTTCTTCTAATGTTTATGGCAAGGCGGAGCATTTTAATAGAAGCGAACCAGGTCCTGATAGCGAGTCCGGTTTCAGTCACAGTGAAGATGATTCAGGTAGAAGTCCGGCGGATAGTCCAGCACACCGTGGTGCTGATGAAAGATCATTGCAAGGCTTTTCGGATATCTTTGCTAGGGATTCTGAAGGGGATTCAGAGTTCCATCGGTATGGAATATATCTTTATTGAAATTAATTTCATGTTACGTCATCGGTTTCTGGATAAGTGGGATAACTCTGTTTTGCACCCTCTCACCACAGAGGCTTTGATGACCATGGATGGGGAACTTTTGATTCCACGGATGATGTTGATTCTGTATGGGGATTCAATCCGGGCTCTAAAGTAAGTCCCTTTAATGGCGTGTCTTTGATAAAAACATCTTTCTCAGCTTTAAAGATCTCAATGGAAGTAACAAAATACGTTTGGAATGGTCGCGTGGCTTTCGTCAAGACTTCTATACATCATCCGATACAGCATATAGGAGCAGTTTTTCTTTGCATGCACATGCTGCTTGTACTAGTAGAATGCTTTTGTATTGAAGGCATCAGTCATCCCAAAATTTGCCAACGGTTGCCATTTTTCTTGCAGGACTCTGGTCATGATCAGCACGGGGACAACTTTTTTGAGTCGGGTGGCTTTGGTTTGAGTCCAGTTAGAACTGGCGGATCTCCGCAAGCTGGTGATAGTGCCTATAATAGGAGAAGCCCCTTCACCTTTGCTGATTCTGTTCCTGGAACTCCTTTCTCGAAATCTGCCAACTCTCCAAGATACAGTGAAGCAGGGGACAACTACTTCGACAATTATTCAAGATTTGATTCCCTCAGCATGCACGAAACCCGATTTTCACCTCCACGAGAGACCTTTGCAAGGTTTGATTCCATAAACAGCAGCAAAGGAGAGGCCTTTGCAAGGTTTGATTCCATCAATAGTAGCAGGGGCGAAGCGTTTTCCAGGTTTGATTCCACAAGTAGTAGCAGGGGCGAGGCCTTCGAGAGGTTTGATACCGCTAGCAGTTCAAGGAGTATCAACTTTGACAACAGTAGCAGAGGATTCTCTTTTGATGATGCTGATCCATTCGGATCTTCTGGTCCTTTCAAGATATCGACCGAGGCTCAAACACCGAGGAAGGGTTCTGAAGGTTGGAGTTCATTTTAACGTGACAAGAGCTTGCTTGTATACATGTTGGCGGATTGTGATTAAATGATTGTGTTATGAGATGATGGGCTCTTTCCAGGGACCTGCTTTTGCCTGTTTGTCAAGGTTGTCTTCAGATCATCACCATATATATATGTATGATTGTATAGACATTCAGACAAGCTTCCATGTTTTGTCTCTAGTTTGGTTCCTTCCCATCGTTTGGGTGAAGAACCAATGCACTTGTGCCATATTGGACAACCTTTCAATAATACATTTTGATCCATTCGTTTCGATTACATGAAATTGCATATGTTGATCAGTTTGCCTTCATTCATACTAACCTACAGGCAACGGCAACCCTGCAAAACTTTACAAGCTGGTAAAAAAAGAAAAGATCGTTGTTGGGAAAGTTCTAGTAGCACAAGAGGATACTTTCCAAAGGCGAAGGTGGAGCTAGACTAACTAGACTACAGTGAAGCTCCAGCGGCTGAAGCGGTACTCGGTCCTTGCTGATATGCTTCGAGTTTGCCCGCTGAGCTCGCAGAACAAGATCCCTTCAAACCATCAGAAAGTTCGGGCCATCCAACTTGGCTCTTCGCTTGGTTGTACAAGGAGTATGCCCGAGAAGGCTACTACGCTCACTGGGCACTTGCACCATTTCCTGAGGTTTGCTACCGCTTGGCACAGGTAAAACCATTCTCTTACAACAGGACTGGTATTTTTTTCTATTGGGAGCAATCTAGAGAATTAAAAAAAAGTCATGTACAATAATATCTGAGGGTAAAAACCCCTTGTAGTCAATTGAGATATCGATCGCAATGATGGCCAAAACTTGGTATAACTTGCAAAATTTGTGAAGTTAGTGAATATACTAGGGCATCCTATCCTGCAAATCAATCCAACATCAATTACAGGTTTACGTTGCGACCCAAGTCTTGCTGCACTTTCTGCAATGCCACAAATATTGATGACCGTGTATTTGCTATATTGACGAGTGCCTCCAAAGCTGCACGAAACATCCAAAATGACGGATATTTGCTTAAACCGATTGTGGGGGAAATTCCTGACAAATTCTATACATGAGGAAATAGCAGATAAAGTGAAACAAAGTTATTACCCGTCTCAAATGACAGTTGAGCAGCTCTAAGTTTGGGAGAAACTAAAGTACCAAATACAGCAAGTGACTTGTGTCGTTCTTTTTGGACCTGTAAAACAGAATGCAGGGCGCAGCTACTATTACTGTTCTATTGTACAGCAACACTTACAGGCATCTGTACAAAATCTTGGAGAGGAAAGTATGAGGCAAACTACTACGACATAGTATCATGTGCCAACTTTGAATAACTAGGATTGGTGCATTTTACAAACCAAAGAAAAAGATGAACTGTCAACGGTGCCATGAGACCAACAAGCCACAGAAACCTATACAGAATATGCCTTCCATTCTCCCAAACACAGAAACCCAGTACTAGTATGTTCCAACCAAGTTTGATAACAACGTTGAGTTGAAAGAAACACAGAAAAGTGATCAAAAGAACTCACTTGATCTTCAGCAGCCGAACGCGGAGATCCCTTACCAGGCGAGCTTCCACCATCAGGTTCTACACACCAGCAGAAAGAAGAGGAATGAATCAGACTGTAAATGCAAGGTCAATGCCACAAGTTTTTGCAGTGCTATCCTAACAATAACTCATTTGCATTAACTAATCAGAAATCACTGTGGAAGAGGGGACTTCTTGAGTTACCTGAAGTTGGAGGTGTTTCCCTATGTCGTAACCGGAGACCATGGAGTTTGTTTGTCACTTCATCCTCATCATAAATCTCAGCTTCTCCAGAGTCGTGACTCCCACAGAATGACCACTTGGACAGGGTTAACCGCGGTTGCTCCTCAGAGTTGGAATCAGCTGCAGCATTTGGCAACGAAAGAAAAAGATGGTGTTAATTTTTAAACAATACCACTAGTTGTCGACATAAATTTTAGGAGAAGAAATGGAACGAACGAAGTGGGTTATTGTGTTATACCGCCATGGGTATGGTGAGAGGTGAGTTGCAAGGTGGTAGTAGCGTCGTGGGACTTGAGGTCCAACAAGGCGGTGTTGATGCGGGAAGCCCCCATGGAATGCCGAGCACTCGCCAATTCCAACCAACCCTGACAAGCACCCAACTAGTCAGGCCACAACAACAACCACCCCCGTCCTTATTAAAAAAAATAAAAAATAAAAATCCAAAAATTATAATTTATCAATATATATCTAATCCTGAACTCAATTTTCATCTCTATCTCAACTCTTACCATCACTCAACAGTTGTCGAAATTTTGGTCATAATCCTACCAATACCACAACCAACACCATAATACCCTAAAATTTTATACTTAAAATATGTTAAATATGTATATGAATTTTGTTATTTAATATGACAAGTACGTACAAATAAATATAATGAAATAATAATATTATATTGTTATTTAGAATATATGTAAATACATACATTATAACGTTAAAAATGTTATACATTCAGGATAATCATTCTAATCCCAAAAAATTCGAATTATTAAATATAATATAATATTAATATCTTTGAAATAATGAACTCGATATGCATTACTTATCGAAAAAATTAATATTATACAATTAGGATGAACACCAATGCGACGAAAATTTAACCGAGGGACCAACTTCCAGATGTTCAAGCAGAAGACATGGATGTTGCAATTGTCTCAAGTATCCAAAGGTATTTTATATGCACAAACCATCGCTTACATGTTTTTTTGGTTCAAGCCTTCTACTTTTATTACATATGTGTAGATGATTGTACATTAATCATCATTAATGCATGGAATTAGCCCTTGGTATACTAAAAAACATGGTTTCGGTCTTCCTATCTTGCAGTCTCCATCAAAGACAAATGTATCGAAATTTTGTATGTTGATGGGGTTAGTCATTGGGACGAATGTAGCATTTCTCCAGCTTAAGAGCAACTCATTCCACGAGGTCTATGCGTGTATTTTGAAGATAGTATTCTGTTTTTCACAATACGTTATACGTAATGTTTAAATATAATGAAATTAGGAGTTCAGAATACTTAAAAAATTACAATACATCTGATTTTATCATAATACGTCTTCTTCATTCACATTATTACTTTTTTGATTTCAATTTCTTTTTGGTTACTGTACATGTTTGAATGACGTTCTTTTCGATAAGGATCGACGACAACGATTGTGAATGAGAACATCAGTATGTAGGAATCGATACATCAATAATTTGAAAATCGGTACGTTAACCTCAATAATCTATACGCCATTCTTATATCGTGGTGACGACGTCGACGATAGTGAGAATGTATCTTGGTGGTGACGTCATCTTGAAAAAATCAATATTAGATTTAAAAATAATGAATTTTGAAAATTTGAATTTTGGATGTAATGTTTATATTTAGGGAAAGTGATCTTGAAATTGATTATAATTGATCATGGAGTACTTGATAAGAATAAAATTATAGTAGGATATTCTTGTATAATTAAAATTGCATAAGCTACTTATCAAAGAATTCTCCCAGATTTATTTTTGTTTTGTTTGTGATTTAAAAATAAGAGAGAATATTTTGTTTTTTTTTTTGTTTGTGAGTTTATATTGAAAGGAAAATAAAATGATGAATTTCTTATTTTATCTTTTCCTATATGATTTGAATTTTTTTGCTAATTTAATGATGATGATCATTTGATCTTTTTCTTTATTTCACTTTCCTTCCCCCAAAACGTCCCAATTTGGAAAGTACTAGTTTGTGGGTGAAATAAGCCTATTTTACTCATAATATTTCATTTTCTTCATCTCAAAAACTCACAAAAATCAATTTTTTTCCACCTCATTTTCAAAACTCTCCCATCCCTTTCTTCCCTTCCTATTTCAATCTTACAAATACAGCCTTAAGCTATGTTTGCGAGTTTAAAGATGAGGGAAGGGGATGAGAGATGAGATGAGGTGAGGGGAAGGGAGGTAAATGAAGATGAAGTTAAATATAAGTCCACAAATACATGGAAGAAAAATAGAAAGTTTCTTTCACTTTTTATGCAAATCTTTCCATTTGAGAAAGGAAAACGATGAAGGAAAAAATAAAAGGCAAATTGAGAAAAAATCTGATTTGGAACTTTTACTTACGTTTTGGTTTTCATTTCGATTTGTAAACTGTAAGTAAAAGCTTTGAGAACTGCATATCATACTCGTGTACATTGTAATTTTATGCATATGAAATATAAAAACCAAAATGAAGACCAAAACGTAAGAAATTTTTTTATTGAGGACTTTTAAACAATTAAAAATCTCGATAAAATATCTAATTTTATTATATGAATTCTTCGATTTTTTATTATATTTTGTAAATAAAAAGTTTTAATTTTATAATATAAATTTGATTTTAAGCTTCAAATCTTTTCTCCTTTCAACAAAATTAATCTTTACCAAAAAAATAAGAGAAAAAACTTAAAACAAACCATACATATTTGATTTTCTTAATCCCTAAATCTGCCCTAATTTGGTTTTCAATTATCTTTCTATGATTTCGATCCTTCGAGTTCAATTATATCTCTAATTCTTTGAAGTGGTCAATTAGTGTGAAGGATCGATCAAATCATCCATGATCAGATTATTTATTAATCGACAGAAAATTTGATACAAACAAAAACACTCATACTATCAGGTAATTATTATACATCAAGAAGTGACATATCATGGTTATTTGAGGTGCGGATTCTGAGTGAGCCATTTGAATAATTATTGTCAGATTTCAATATCATATCTTAAGCATTGAGATGTAAAAACTAAGATTTCAGTATAATATATGTCGATTTTGCTTTCATTAAAAGTTAAGTCACATAAGATATTATATGCTCATAGTATAAAATTGAGACCGCTAAATTTATAGAATATAATTAAGATGTTGCATATTTTACTGTATAGATTTGGAACTTAAAATGAATTCACAATATAAAATTGAATTTTTTTATTTCACATAATATAATTAAAAAATTCACAAAATAAAATTGAATCTTTACCATAAAAATCTCTGACCCCGATTTTCTTCCTTAATCCGTCACCTTCATCCATTAAAAATCTCTTAAACATGGAAAATCATCCAAATCTCTCCCCTCCCCCTCTATTTGGTTTTTTTTTTTTCTCTATTTTATTCTCACAAACACAGCCTTGGGATTTCTCAGTTGGGAGCCTCATGGAATTGTATTTGCTATTGCAGACGATGGTGCCTCATCTCCATTGGCATCGACTGCTGGAGAAAGTTGGTTGCCAGTTCTCGAATCTCCGCAATGCAATGCATGTTCTGTCAAGTTGATTGAAGCACGTGGTTGGTGTTTAAGACTAGCATGTTGTGGATTGCTTCTTCGGTTGGTCTTTGACCTTCATCATCAGATCAGCAGATGTACCAACCGCTCACAGTATGATTCTCTTCCATCTGAGCGGGTACCTTCCTTGATCTCATCTCATACTCCCCCCATATACAAATGTGTCATCTTCTGTTCTGGTCTGTTCTGTTTCACATACTAGTGACACATTAATGCTGATGATTCCAGTGGATTAGAAATATTACGTGTGCCTGAACCGATTTATCATTGATATTTGATGCTGGAATGGATTAGTCGAATATTCCTCCTCCTGCTGCCTCCTGCATTTTTACCGATCCTCTCGTGATCAGGATATATGACTAAATGACCTAACCTTGCAAATTGCAGTAGTTGCATATCGATACGCACTTTTGATCTGACGCTATTCCCTTGAACAAGCCCCTACTCCCTTCTGCAATTTGTATTTTACCTCTGTATCTGGAGTCGCAGAACGCTGGAATGCTGGAATGCCCACTTGGTTTCGTCTCTTGCCATATAAATATGCATGCTTCATCATAAGACTTGTCTCCTTTACAACTAACATAATGAATCAACAGGGTTACTGATCTTGGATCACTACACCAGCTATCGATTTATCAACCAAATTTCCAGACAAAACAAGGTGCAGTTCATGATGATCCGGTCCTTTATGAGAGTTGAGCAACTGAAACCCATCATTCCATCCCCATGTATGCTAACATTCTCATGCAACCAATGTGTAGTTAAACTCCTAAGTTGTATATTGGGTGGGGCTGTGTTCTTGAGAAAGTGGTTAGAGTCCTTATTTGTGCTAACAAAATGTAATCTCTGGTCATGCAGCATTTATTTGCAAGTTCGTGGCAGGATTACTGCATTATAATCCACAACAGTTTTATAAAAAACTTGTAAACTTAATAAAAATTCATGAAACAAAATTATATTTATCTTCAACTTGTACCAAATTGTTCAAAAAATGTCACAATATTCAATAAACTTAAATAACAATCCAAAAGAAAATACATATAATGAAAGTTCTTAGAGATCCGCTGTCATAGCTTTTCACGATGTTCAAATTACTCCCATGAACCTGTCGTGAGAATGATAGAGAATCAAAAGTTATCAACTGTGAAATTAAAAGAGAAATTTAACACACTTGATAACAAATGATATGCATATAAAAGAAGGGAATGGTTACAATTTAAAATAGACAAAGGCTAGTTGGTTCCCCATACAATGAAAGGTCAAATATGAAGTATTTAGCAAATTAATAAGAAAAATCAACTCGGATAAAAGATGCAACTATCATGCATATTCTCAAAACCCCCAATAAAAAGTTAATATCTCACTCAAAAGACATATATGAAAAACACATGGATGTCGGCTCTAAAACCTATATTTAGTTAAATTGAATGTAAAAATAATCACCATATCCATCTAAAACAACTCAATCGGTATGGATGTTTATGATCAATCATACCGTAACACTCGACAATGAATTCAACCTGTGTAATCCTATAAACTGATCTCAAATGACAAATATCACATGTTGAGACATTGTGAGTCAAACTTCCAATGGCTTTATTCCCTAGAAGGTCAAAGTAATCTCTGGACTTAGTTGACCAACGTCTTAAGTCGTTTCTGGTCAGAAAATGACTCAAAACAAGGGTAAAAAAAGACATGAGAACCAAAACACATCACATCAACAGATATAAAAAAGTGACAGTTATCACAAAAGGCTCACAAAAACATGGATCATAAGAACATGGAAAAAAATAAACAAACAATGTTTCTTTCAACTCAATCAACAAAGTACGATGTATGCGAGTCGTATCACAAAGAAAGGTCCTCTAACAGATTTTCAAAAAGATAAGAACAAGTATACTAGATTGAAGTCCATGAACAACAATCCTAACAGCTGATGATGGCACCAAGTAAAACGTCTATCCTGAATAAATAATGAGAAACCATAATCACTATAAAGCCATCTTTCTCCAAAGAAAAATAAGTTTATGTCTTCTTAAAAAAATCATAATAACTTTTTGTAAAAATATCCAAATTATGATTTTTTTATATCGTTCGAAATTAAGCTTGTAGACTTTTCCAACGAGATATAATACATGTCACGATCATTTCTGGTGTAAGGGATAATTCTATTTAGACTTAGTGTAGACCAGTGAGATAGCTAGAGCTTTCAATACGTTTTAACTCATAACTTTTTATACATAACTCCAAATGATGCGAGGTTATTTTTTTAGAAACTAGACATAAAGAGGTTTCTAAAAATATAAATTTTATATTTTAAAATCTTGTTGCATTGTTCCAGTTAATTAAGTTTATTCACGTCATTGAACCGAACCATACTGTTTGACACCTTCCCCCACTTTTTCTCATGACTTTTAGTACAAAGCTCCAAATCTAATTTCGTAAATTTTGTTGTAAATTAGACTCAAAGACGGTTTTAACCATGTAAAGGTTGCTGCATAATCATGTTGAATAATACAAATGGACCTCCTAATCTCTCTAACTATGTTTCCTGATTCGACAAAATCATCCTAAGCATAGCAACCTTTGTTGGATTAAGAAAGGTAGCCATGAAAGTTTCAGAAGTAAGAGACTTAGTTATCCTTAGAAGTTTAGCTACGTTAAGAAGAAGTTTAGTTATGCTACTACTATATAAGAAGGCCATTTGTATCATTGTTATACATCATAACATTTAGAGGAGTTTCTAAGTTCAAGAATAAGTGCAAGATATTTAAGAATTAAGTGTGTATTTATAGTGTGTTCCCAAATAAAAAGTATGATGTAATTTGTGAGTGGTAAACATGATTTGAGTGGGGTTATTTTTTATTAGTATATGAGTTTATAATATTCTATTTTTATTAGATTTTATAATTTTTGATATATTTTGATTCCGACGATCCGATTTGTCAATAAATCATTCACCATTAGAAGTAGTTTAGAGGATGACACTCTTATGCTTCATGATTTATAACTCGACGCAAGCACATCCGATTGATAAACCGTAAATTTTCTCATAAACTAGACATCTTAAGATTCATTTGAATTTCATAGTCTAATTTACACCCTATATTTTCTGGTAGATTTTTGAACTTTCCAACAAACTGTTTTTTCACAATTCAAACTTAAACCACCAATTTAACCCGTAAATCTATCAAACATCCTCATGAACAACATAAGCAAGTTTGATTTACCTAAATCAGAACCTTATCATCCTCAAACCCTTATTTTATCAACAAATACGAGGAAGAATTAGATGATTATGCAATAGAATGATGACGTACTAACGATAACGATAAGAAGAAGGGATCCTTGTGATCTTGTCGTGCGAGGAAACTGACGGCAGAGGAGGTTATGAAGAAGTGTGGGGAGATGAAAACTGTGGAGGGTTTTTGTTTCTAAAATATCTTCTTCCCTTTTATATGTTCTCTTTTTTTTTTTCATTTAAACTTAAATCCCAAATTTCTATTGTTTTTTTTTTCTTACAACGTGTGATTATCTTAATTGATCTCTTTAATTTAGTTAAAGATATTGTCGATGAATCATAAACGATTAATATTATTTGTTTGTATACCGGGATATCACATGGACGATTTCGTTACACTGTTGCTTACTTGGTTTGTTCAGGTTTGTGCTAATGTTTCTTCCATATCATATTCGCCAAAGATATCTGCTAAGGGATTTCATTAAGTGATTGCGGTATCATATCAAAAGCTCTTCAAGGACTTGATGGAGGGCTTGCTCTGGGAATTTCTTATTCTCGAGTAAAAAAAAGCAGATTTTTAGTCAATGAAATAATCAAATTTGCAGTTTTATCGTTCCTCCCGTTTTAAAATTTTTATCTCAATGCCCATGAATCTTGCTCGGGATCTCCTGGTTCTTATCTTTCTCCTGGTTCTTATCTTTCCGGTTTCTGGTGATAATTCATTCTCACTCGATACCATTGCAATTACAATTTTTATTTATTTATTTTTTTGTTTATGAATTAGAGAAATAGTCTTCAAGCTTTCATACAATTATCTATCCAATTTTAAAACCGAAATGTTTGTTTGGATAACTATTGTCATGTCTGCGCTAAGGTCTGTTGTATTAAGTTTGAATTGTAAGTTTCTTTCTGTTATTTACCTAAAACAATATGGAATAAATTTTGAAGGAGATTGCTCATCTGCATTTGGAGAGCACATCTATTCGGGAGAAAAGACAGAAATGTTACACAGGTGAAGAAGGCAGCAGAGAGGGGGTAACAACACCTATGAACTACATGCCTTACACCTTCAAATAATGGCTACAGATAAAGCTTCTCCTGTTGATATTCCTGCATCGTATCCAGTATTTGGGTTGTTTTGAAACCAATAATCAAGGCTTCGATGTCATGCTTCAGGCAACGGCAACAAGCGTCCGAGAACAAGCATGATTCATCTTCCCCATCATCACCACCACATAACGGCAGTTTAATTGAGAGAGGAAGATTGAGGAGGTCATCATGTACTGCAAGAATTCTCGGGTCTTTGGTGTGGAACATGGATGCATTAAATGATTAAATAATTGTTTTTTTATACGTAATTCTTAGTGGCGGATGTGGCTGATTTGTTATTCAGTTAATAATTCAATGTTATTTGTTTCACTCCTTTTTGTTCTGAACTCCTTTGATATGCTTTTGCTGCATCATGGCACAGGAAGCTCTCGTATCACCTGCACAAGTAAATAACAATAGTAAATGTCCTGAAGAAGAATATTACCTCTTTGGATGCTTGAAATCTTTCCGGGTTTTTTTTTTTTTTTGGATTTTCTGTTTTTTTCATCCATTGATAAAAAAAAAAAAACAATAACAAATATTTCTTCTATCCTGAAGATATTTTTTTATATTCTAAATGATATCAAAAAAATTATTTTTTATCTAAAATTAAAATTCATAATTAAAATTATATTCTATATATCAATGGATAGGGGCGAAAGGAGTAGTAATAAAGAAAAACAGAAAATAAAATCGTTATAAAACAGTCTTGGGATTGTGTAGAGAAATATGCCGTAGGAAGGGGAAAAAAAAACAGGAGAAAATGGGAAGGCAGACTGCAGACAGCGGAGACAAAACAAATCTGGCTGGGTAACTGGGGTAGGCAAAAGGGTCAGCGGGACTGGGCACACAGAATAAGAATACCGAATACAAGGGAGAGAAGGGAGGAGAAAGTAGGTGTAGTAGAATTGACGATGGCAGACTCGATCTTATCAGTCTCGGCAATTTCCGTCGTGTTTATGGTGGCCTTGCTGTCTTCGAGCGCTGTTGGTGTAGTTGATGACAAATGCGCTGCTTGCATCGCCATTGCTGTAAGCCCACACACATCTATTCACACCCACCCA
>LIEC01006736.1:0-14636 GCA_001925005.1 Drosera capensis
GTTATAACATAATACTCCCTCCGTCCCAAATAAATTACGATGACACATATTTCGATACATTCTGTTCTTATCCTTAACAATGTCAAAAAAAACCTGAAACTGGATCGGGATTAAAATTCACACCTTAATCTATCATTAATATCTCACAACAATTTTGTAAAAGACGATGTTTGATAATACTAAATTAGATTTCGAACTGTGTGCCATGGACGGAGGGAGTGTCATTTTACAAGTCATAGTCATACTCAAATGCCCTTCTTAAGATGAATCTGAACACTTGGTATTTTTACCCCTTCTACTTCTTTTTTCTTTTTTCAGAGAGGGATGGTGTCAGATGGATACAAATCATGACCCGAGGGAACAAAGGGATTCTGGCAATCTGTAGAAGAACACTTCTTCCAAGAAGAAACAACCTCAATATGCTACTTTCACAAGAAAAAAAATGGAGAAAGACCACTGGAATGGCCAATAGCCAATCTAAACTCTAAAAGCCAAGTATCCATTAAGTAGTAGCCCAAGAACATATCACCAACGAAAATAAAAATAAAAATTAGCATTTCAACTACTGTGTGAGATTGGCTACAAGTGTGCAGTGATGCCATTCTCTTCTCTGTTCCGTAATGACCTCCGGTAATACCAGGTTTGTTGAAAAAATAAATATGTACTTAGATGGAATGGATTCTATATTGGGTAAAGACTTAAAGGAAACATACATCCCTAGAACCACCGAATATAAAGCAGTATGTGCAAATTACTGGGACAAGTTCCTTAAAAAAGAGACAAACAAATAAGAGAGATCTATTTTAAATGTCACCTGAGATCTTGACTGCCACCACCTGTCACTACCAATGTGACTTCTCCTACTGAAGTGCCAAGAATCACCACCAATTCCACCATCAAGGTCACCACTAAAGTCAATCAGCCATCTACGTCGGGATCCAACACTATCCATTTCTTCTGTTGCCAATAACATGGTGGAAAACTCAGACCGTCTTCTAGAACTACGACTTGAGAATGAATCCCAAAACATTCTTCTACCATGTCGTCTGGCATCACGGGCAACACTGCTTTCCTCATTTCCACCAGCCAAGTTAACAGAGGAGATACTCACCCTACTGAAATTGTATGAGTGTCCTTCTCTCAGGTCTTGTACACTATCAGACACATTATCTGCTATACCAGATGGTGTGCTATCAACTTCGATTGGTTGAAAACCCGTGCCAGCATCAAGGAGATGAGGAGATGGAATAGAATCAGAAGCAGGGATGTCTCTTGGTACATCAACAGATTCATCGAACGGAACACTTCGTGCTTGAATAATTTCGTGCTCCTGATAAACCGAGCTGCTCCAAGTGTCATCCCCATAAATGGTTTGAGCCAAACTACCGTTATCAATATCACTGGCGGTGATATAGGACTCCACATTTACTGAAGGCCCTCCACATGATGTATCAAGCGAATGTGGATAGCAACCTTTGAAAGGCTGCTCGATACTGGGATCACTAGTACTAGTTGAAACTCCAATTTCAATTGCTGAGCTGGTAGATCCACTTCCACCAATAGATGACGGTGACGGAACAGACTCCTTCATGGGTCCTTCGCACTTAACAACTGGATCACAACACTCTGCAGAATTTACCAGTGATTCAGCTGGATAATCTTCCGGCTAAATGAAAAAAGTTGAGTGCATTAGCTTCAAAAGGTACAAGTGTACCATCATTGCATCATGTCAAGGAACAGTAAAAACGACTGATGAAAGTGGTGTAACAAGAAGTGTCAACTGTCAAACAGAAATAGAAGATGTCACTAAGAAGCAAAATGAGAAGTCGAGAACATGTATATAAAGGAAAATTTACATACCCAGGCTAGAATACTTGAGGCTCCGTATGTGAGTTTTATATAAAGGGGAAGGAAGGGAAGGTGAGGTGAAGTAAAAAGAAGGGAGGGAAGGCAGAGTACATAAGTTTACTTTCTTTTTGTTTGGGAGTTTAGAAAGGAAAGTTAGATTACTTTACTTCATTGTTTCATTGTGTTTGTGAGTTTAAAAATAAGGGTAGTAAAGTAATGAAATTATCATTTTGCCCTTAATTCATCAAGTTGGAAATTTTGTTATTTTGGAGGGGATCATAATTTTATCATTTCACCAACTATCCCTCCCCTCCTCTCCAAAAGCCCTCCAATTCGGGGGTTATATATGGGAGAAAATTTCTCCCACTTTACTCACAAACATTCCCTTTCACGTCCCCATAAAACTCATATACATCTCAATTTCACCAAAATCCTTCCCATCCCTCCCCTCCCCTCCCCTTCTATTTTAATCTTACAAACAAAGCCGAAACTTCTTTATGAGCCTCTTTGTAATAATTTCACTCTCCCTCCGTCCCAATGAAATTACAACAGGTTGATCCCGTCATGTATAGTTATGTGTGTTGAATTTTGTAGGAATGTCCAGTTTGTTCTTGTGAGTGTGTGTGAGAGAAAGATGAGGAAAAAAAGGAAGAGAAATGATAATGGGTGGATTGATATGATATAAAATAGGGATAGTTTGGTATTTTTGCATGAAAAGATAAACAAGGAAATGTTGCAATTTGAATGAGACAGTAAAAAGGAAAGTGCTACAATTTGAATGAGATGGAGGAATTATACAAAATGAAAAAAAATACAAAATATTCTACTATGTTTTTCATATACAAATTGAAAACAAGAAATATTTTTTCCAAAAAGTGCAAGCAAGAAAATTCATCTCAATGAAGTGGTCAATAGAAATAGAAATTATGTCCTCAACTATTATATCACTGCGAACGAAACTCACAAACCATAATTCAGCCTTCAAATCAATTTATTCTCTATTGCCAACAAGATCAAGGGAAAATACTATCTATTGAGTTATACATTTGTAACGTATGTGTAATGCTATTTGAGATAAAATATTACTATGGATTTTATAAATATTATAGAAATGCAACAAACCAGCAACGAGCCAATGAATGAGATGGAAATACTGATAGTACAAATAACTAAGCATGCCATCTTTAATCATACATGGATTCTTATACTATGCTACAAATTAACTGACTCAATATAAATTATAAACAGTTTTACACCTTTAGGAAAAAATATAAACCAAATTTTTAAGAATTTCGTAACAAATTTAAATGACACTAAGATTATTGCTTTACCAATCCCTTATGAGCTTCACTGCCCATAACCGAACCAATCCCATATAAATTAACTTACACCTCTCATGACACTAACCATATTGCCTCCAAGATTCAAATAAGTGTCACCAAAAATCAAAAGAAAAACAAATGTCGAGATCCCTTAAGCTGGACTTACTAGCCAATTGCAGATCAATTTTACTTCATCCACCTGAATTAGAATTGCACATAAAAACTTCTCACAATACCCTCACAAAACGAGATCACCAAACAATTCCACCTCATTAAAAATCCCTTTCAACGAACATCGATTTCGCCTACAACATATATTCTCAAATTTAACCCAAACCCCTTCCTCGTATATCCTTAAATTCAACACCACTTGTTCCTCAAATTCAAACAAGATCTCAGTCCAAACAAATCAGACCACACAAACAACACAATCCATCTCCACAACACAAGATTCATCGGACCAGCAAATCACACATCGCCAAACCAAGAGTCATATTCACAACATCAGATGAATTCATGATTCAACTATCAATAATTCACCTCGCGAGAAGTCGATGCGCCACCGCCGCAGAGGGGAGAGGAGACACCGCGTCCGGCGCCGGCGTCGGCGATGTGAGAGCGGGGGCGACTCGTGCAGGACCCCATCGAGAGAGAAAGAGAATTGCTCTTTGATGAAAAGAGGATTGGACTCGATTTCCCTCTTTGTGTTGAGAAGTTGAGGGGAGGAAATGCTGATGGTGAGAGGAAATTTCGAGTGATTCGATCGTTTTACAACGTGTCGATGAGTGTGGAGATAAAAGTTTTCGAAGTTTGAATGTAGACATGTCACGGACATCAGTAATTAGGAAGTGACAAAGGATTCGATTATGAACTTCACCCCAAAAACAAAAATTTAGGTTATGAGATAAAAGTTACAGAGAAATCAAAAAATGAAAAATATGATCAAATTAAGTTGAAGGTATATAACATTCCACATTACATGAAAACATTATCATCATGATTTAATTCGAAACTCGAATTCAAATATAAGAAAGTTATATTACAATAGGGTGGCTTGGTTCTTAAGTTTATTACATAGCATATGTTACAAAACACGAGTTCCAAAAATCGATCCTTAGCTTGGGCATATTTAGGAAATATTTAGGTTCTTTTTTTCTAAACGTCGTTTTCATGTTCAGATTCGTTATCTGAAAACATTAAAAAAAATATGGGAAAAAATAAGTGAAAAAATCAATAACTATATCTTGGTACTTAAAAACAAACATGCTTTCCATAAAATACATTAAGCATATAAGAAGCGTTTAACTTTTAAGACATAAACGAAGCATGACAATGTATGTCAAAAGAGCATATCTCAAAGTATACTTGCTGCCCAAAACGTTCCACATGGATATAAGAATGATTAAGAACTTTCGTTGTTTTATTAACACATGAAAAAATGATAGCGAGTGATAGTAACTTATCATATCTTTGATCATGTCATATCATGTACTTAGGTGGGTCGATGTGGACCCTAACCGACGTACATCCTTGCATATTTTTATCGGGTCATGTCCCCATAAACATAAACGTAGCATATCATGTCATTATACCAACTCGCATCACATGGAAATTAAACATAGAACACTTGTATGTAAACCATTTGCGAAACTCATGTATTGCTATTATCAACATTTCATTGAGTCATATCATGAAACCATGGAGTTCGCAAAACATTTAGAAGCATGAAATCATAAGAATGTTGAAAGACAAGTGTACCATTTAAGCAACCAAGCATATAATTATCTCTTTGTCGCTTAAGCTATTTTCGGCTTTAGGTAAGGGTCGTCTTCCCTTTCATGCCTAACGGCCTTCGGCACCTAAGCATTTATACTTATTCACTTAGCAAACATTTAATGTTTATGTAAAACGTAAAGGATTTAATGAGACTAAGGTCGACTAGTCATTTATGTTTTTCAAACATAGCACATTGAACCTAACACCCTTAGTTCCTTTCTCTTCCTTTTCTCCTCCTTCTTGTTTAAGGTTACAAAAGTGTTTTCAAAACTTTGATTTAAGCCCATGATCATGGTATTTATAGTCCCTTGTAAATAATGAGTCATACCCTTAAGTGTCTAGGTTAAGGACACATGGATACCAGATGGCATCTTTTTAGATTAAGTTATGACATGTATCCCTTAAGTGTCATTACCATGCATGACAACATGACACATGCACACTTGAAATGCCACACTTCTTCCTCTCTTGACACCTAGATTGTCATGTATCTTAACTTGCCTTAATACTTGACACATATCACCTTAAGTGTGTAAACATACCTTTTAAGCATGACACCTATCATTTATGTGTCCAAATTAAACATATATGACACATATGTTTTCCATGTGTTCATAAACGATTATTCCTCATCCCTATTGATCGTTTGGTTTAACATACGATGCATACATGTTGACGTTTCATTTGTCGTTATTTCCAACGATGTTTTCGCTTATTAGTGTCAAGAACACTAAAGGTCTTAGTCTCATCGAAACCTTGTGATAAGAATGCGCAGTCCCCTCATGTGTATAAAAATTGATGTAACAAAACTTAAGTGTATTAATTGTAATATAGTTAGGATGTTCGGGTCACAAGTCAAGTAGGTAGTTGCAGTCTAGGTTAGATGCAAAAGTTGCAGACGGTTGCAGATGCAGAGGCATGATGCAGACCACCTGGTGTAGACTACTATGAGGACTCGAGATGAACAACTAATATATGTACAAGCAACAAAAGGTTTGAAGGCTTCACAAGGAGGACTGAGTTTGCAGACGAAGACCACGATGACAAGGCATGAAGCTGAATCAGACTGTGCAGACGAGATGTTGCAGCAGAGACTGTGTGCAGACGAGATGTTGCAGCAGGCTGGATTGTAGTAGAGATAATTGTCAGCATGAGGTCGAAGGTTTGAAGTCATTCAAGTAGAGATTCAAATTAAAGTAGCAACGGCGCGAAAACTAAGATAGTGGAATGCCAGCGTTACAAACTAGATGGTGGCAAACACTAGTGGGAAAGTGACCCTTCAGGAATAGTGAGTTGTCTGCAAGAAAGGTTCGTTCCTTCAGCCATATAAAAAGGAACCGTTGAAGCTCATTGAGTGTGTGAATTGTGTAAAAAATAAGGCAAGCGTAAAAAGTAATACACAATAAAAAAACAAAGGCATACTCAAGTGAGCTGAATCGAGAAGATACAGAAAAGAGAAATATCACTAGTCTGTAGAAGAACAACTCTTGCAGTAGAGGTCAAGACTCAGAGCTGTGCAAAGATCTAGGATCTTCTACCTTCATACAAGTTAGAAAGCTTGTGAAAGGAAGTTTTCTTGTAAGCTGAAAAACAAGAAGATAGTAATATTTTCCTCTTAGGCTAACTACACTAGTCATTAAGGAAAGACTGTATTAAGCTCTCGATTATCATTTGATATCGAGTGTCTGAACCAGTATAAACTCTGTGTCAATTTATTGCGTTCATCAAATTGCTTTTAGAACTGCTCCTGATAAATCATCACACCTGAAATAGAGATAAAGACTCAAAAGAGTCATAAATCTCAAGTGCAGACGAGATAGTCTCATCTGCAGACTGCCTGAGTAGTCTGCATACTGCACTAGTCTGCACAAGATCATCATTCCGCACAAAAAGACTACTAAAGTATTATACAACCTATTCACCCTCCCCCCCCTCCCCCTCTAGGTTGAAACTCGAACCTTACACCTTGCTTTGTATCCACTACTAAAAACGCACGAGACATTTCCAAAACGCTAGGTTATTATAATAGCGACACGTGAAATTTTAGTGAAACACTCGGGTATTACAGGGTCTTATTTGATATATGATTCAACCTTCGTCCAATAAAAGATTTGACACTATTTTAATTCGGATGTCATATAAAAGATGCAACATTTGAAAGAATTAAAGATAGTAGATCGAGATAATGAACAATAACACATACGAATTCAATGTGGGAAAGCCGAAGTACTGGGAGAAAAACTCCACAAAACACCACCACAAACCATTATAGCAAAGCAATATATGAAAAAAAAAATTACAGATCGTATCAGATCACAATTTAAACCTTCTAAAACTGATATGAACGAATAATACATGGGTTATATTTATAAACCTAAAAAAATAACAAGATTTAATAAATTTTATCCTCTAGTTGAGGCCCGTTGCACGGCCCGTGTCACCTAAGCACGGCATGTCACATGACCATGCTCAATGTCACATAGCTGCTGGGAGGTACCTCCATTCGAGCCAGGCATAGCCCGTGCTTCTTCATCACGCACGACCTATGTGTTGTGCTCAGAAACATACCAGAGTCCACCAGGCATAGCCGCATTCCTCAGGCAAGGCCCGTGCCAATCTGAAATTTATCCATCACTATATAAACGTGCATCCATGGTATTACATCATATTACATCATCGGGGAGCGGGACTCCCGTTATGGGTGAGAGTAGATGACATCCGTCGTTGATGTGAAATAATTAACAACTTCAACAACATTTTCATATTTGAAAACATTTTTTCTACAAAACTATCAAAACAACCCTATTTTTTATTTTATATCAAATCAACTAATCTTTTTTTTTTTTTCTCTCACTCCTCTCTCTCACAAAACAAAAATGACAAATAAGTCATGATACAAAGGGAGTAATGGAGGAAAGAGGATCGATAATACAACATGTTTCTAAATCTTATAATCATGGATATAAAAAGAAAACAATTTCATTACAATACCCTACATTTAGAGAGATATTATGGACAAAAAATCATTGGTTTTATTATTTTATAAGAGATAGCTAAATAAATGTTGCAAATAATCATTATCGTTGATCTTGTGTAATATACTCTCTCTGTTCTAGTTTAAATGCAACAGTTTGACCATATAAGTTTGTTGGACTTGCATCAGAAGATGATATAACATTATTTTATAAAACTAACATAAAATATTAATGTTATTTTAAGTTGTATAATTTAACACTATGTTAGTGATGTAAGTTTATCACATCAATTGTGCTAAATATCAAATTGTTGCATGTGAATGACATAGAAGGAGCATTTTGGAAGAGTTTGTTTTAGAATTAGTGTAAATAAAACCAAAAGATTAGGTTTAAGTGATTTTTTATTTGTAACAAAGTTAGTGGCTAAGATTGATTTGTAATATATAGTTATATATTTTTGAAACACAAGCATTTTTTCGGGCAAAAAGTGTAAGGTTATACTCCCCTAAGTGCTCCTCATACAACCTACGGGCTTGTTTGGTATCGATTCTATTTTTGCTTTTTTATTTTTGTTTCATTGAAGAATGAAATAAAAATGGTCATTTCTTATTTTTATTGCTGAAATGAATGAAACGAAAACAAAAAAAATAAATAAAAAAAATTCAGTTTCTATTTCTTGTTTCATCAGAACATAGTATTCAAAATTCTTTTTACAAGAAATCATTTTATTTTGTAAAGGATTTCGATTTTTGTTATAGGTTTTCTATTTCTGTTACTGTCTTTGATTTTCACAGTTTTGAACAAAAAATACCAAACAGCCCCTAATTAAAAGGTTTTTAAAGATTATTCTCTTTTCGTTTCGTATAGTTTACATCATTTTGTAAATTTCGTTTGTTCCAAAATTTTAAGTTCAAAACTCAAAACTATCTTTATGTTTTAGAACATGTACTCGCGAAGGTTGAACTGCTTCACTGATATATCCAGATTGTTTTCTTTGGACGATAAATATCAGAATTAACAAAGTAATTAATCTATTTTAAAGAGAGAATATAGATTGATATAAAGAGATTTTCTTCTATTAGAAATGTGTATATAGTACCTTACAAATGAACTCTATTTATAGGGTTCAAAGTGATTAGCTAGCACCTAATTTTTTCACATCTAATTAAGATGATCAGGTCTAATTAATAGCTAATTAGGTAAGTCTCTTTAATAGTCTCAAAAGTAGGTGAGATCTGAAGAACCTGTGATAATAGGAAATCCTTATATTTTTATTTGTATTGGTTATGTCATTTTTTACTCCTAGGAATAACTGATAGGGTTTGATACATAATCTCTTATAGATATATGGCATGGTTCACTAATCAATATATCGAGATTTTACTTACTACGTCATCGATCTTCTGCCTCTAATCACTGTCATCGGTCTGATTGCTCTCAGTCTCAGGATAGCGACAATTCACCAGCATATCCACATACAGACGTCCACTTTGTAGCGTGTTTAGAATAAGGAATTTTACATTCTATCTCGATTTCTTTACGATACTAAGTATCCTTAAATCAAACTCTATTTGATGAGCAATAAACACAGTACTCCAATGAATACCCCACTGATCAATCATCAGATTCTGATCTATCATCCTCGGATGATGAATAAAAAAATAATGAATTCTACTAGAAGATCAAACAATATCTAGGCTTAGGTGTAAATATATCATTTTTAAAAGATAATTATAAATGAATAATTTATAACACTTTTCTTTGATATATTTATCACTTATTAAGATTGACTCGTTAAAACTTATCAGAAAAAACACAATGAGATAAAAACCTTGGCGAAGGAAAAAGAGTATAATCTTTCGTTCAAATAAAACTCCTTTAAACATTGAAACATTGTTCAAGAAGATTATTAAGCATTCTGATTCCATTCTTATGTCTAAACTTCATAAAGGTTGTTTCCGATGATGCCTTAGTGAATAAATCACTTGAGAAGATTTGTAGCACATCGATATCGCCATCCTTATGAAGATCGTGTGATCAGAAGAACTTTGATGATGTATGCTTTGTTCAGTCGTCTTTGATGCCTTTGTGAATAAATCACTTGAGAAGATTTGTAACACATCGATAACGCCATCCTTACGAAGATCATGTGATCAGAAAAACTTTGATGATGTATGCTTTGTTCAGTCGTCTTTGATGCCTTTGTGAATAAATCACTTGAGAAGATTTGTAACACATCGATAACGCCATCCTTACGAAGATCATGTGATCAGAAAAACTTTGATGATGTATGCTTTGTTCAGTCGTCTTTGATGCCTTTGTGAATAAATCACTTGAGAAGATTTGTAACACATCGATAACGCCATCCTTACGAAGATCATGTGATCAGAAAAACTTTGATGATGTATGCTTTGTTCAGTCGTCTTTGATGCCTTTGTGAATAAATCACTTGAGAAGATTTGTAACACATCGATAACATCATCCTTACGAAGATCATGTGATCAGAAGAACTTTGATGATATATGCTTTGTTCGGTCGTCTTTGATGTAGTTATAGTGAGGATTGCCAAAACTTAACTTATACCGAGTTACCACAGCAGATTAAATTACGTCTCTCTCATGGTGTAAACCTTTTAGGAAACTATACTAGTGCACTATCTCATTCAAAACATTATCATCTACCCATTGTCTGATATACCCATAAACTTGACGATGAATTTTTTATCATTCACCTTCACTTTTATCCTCGGGGTTTTTTTTACCAAACATAGGCAAATAATAATCTTTCTTAAAGAGAATATCCGTAATTTTTTCTTTTCATACATAGTAATTAGATCCATTCAAGGTGATCATCCTACTAGTATAAGTTTCCATGGTTTTATACAATCCAAAACAAACACGGCTTTTATACCACTTTGTAGGGAGGATTACCAAAACCCGACTTATACCGAGTTAGCACAACGGATTAAATTACATCTTCCTTATGGCGTAAATTTTTAGGAAACTATACTATTGCACCATATATCATGTAAAGCATAAAACAGAAATGACATGATATTTTTAACGTGAAAAACCTCCTTTAAGGTGAGGAGCAAAAACCATAGGACTTATATTGGAGTACATCCAAACTCTTCACTATATCCGAATAATGGATATATAAGATCCTCTCTACATCACACTAGAGGTATACGGTAGAAACAACATCAAGGTAACAACCTTGTTACACAAGAGAAGCTTAAACAAGAGGAACAAGGGAAAAGATCACCGAAAAAAAGTTAAGAAGCAGGCTGCTGTTCCAGACTGAATATCTCAATGTAGGAGAGTCTCTCATAAAACTGACCATTGGATCTGAAGAATCACGTGTCGTGTACCCGCTGACCAAATTTAAGGATGATCGGACACCAAATATACCTCTATCTGCTCCATTGAACCTGACTGCGCAAATCAGATTTTGTACCAAAAGCCACTACCGAACACACTGCCTCTCTTTTTGTATTTTCTGACCTTCTTACACATACACCACAACTATGCATTAATAATATAGGCAAAACACATGAAAATATCATCCGATAAACTTAATGCATAGTCTCCCTACGTACTTAATACTATGCTCCATAAGTAAGAGTAACATTTAGTTAATAGTACCCTCCTCTGAGTTGTGTAACATAAGGTACATTATCTTCATATAAGATGATAGGTTTTCCACGAACTGAAGATAGTCCATATGACTCCTGTATATTTTGTCTCATGCATTGCAATAAACTCTAAATGGTTGCAATAAACTCTGAGTTGTGTAACTCTTAGTGACAAGCATTCTAGGCTAATCTCGTGCATTATATACATATCGTACTTATATTTTATATCCAATACATATTTTAAAAATCGAATTTTTTTCAGGATATACAGATATAGTGTCTTTTGTACCTGTTAATCTTTCATGCTTCGAACGTGGTTTATCATCAAGAATATGAGTCTTAACTAGGACTTTTGCAATATCCTTCTCCTGAGATATGTCTATTCTTGATGACACATTTATTGCAAATATATACGGCTTTCTAACTTTACTTGTATCATTAAATGCATCAGGTATTTGATTCGCAGTATCTTGTAAGTGAATATTCTTTTTATTTCATTTTCACATTGATTTATCCCCAACTAAATTTGAAAACTTTTTCAGGTGGTGAAATGAGTTGAGACTGTTCTTCTACGAAGTTTGTTTCAAGCGGTTTGCTTTTATTCTTAATGAAGTTTTGACAAAGATCAACAAAGTGTTTAGGATATTTTACATGATCTGGAGCAACGACCTTCCAACCCACAAGTATAGCAGTTTTCTTTTGTATTTCCTCTTATATAGAGTTTTCCCCTCCTATGTGCCTGATTGTCATCTTGCCACTTCTGGTGGCTCACATTTACAATCGGGTTGTAACGCCAATCGTGATATCTTTCACGCCCACGAATACCTCCACGACCTCGTCCTCTTCCATGTCAATTATCACTTCTGGTGGCCATTGCTTCAGGAAATGGGGCGAAACCAACTAAACGAGCCAGAGAATTTTTCATCAGCAACTCATATTTCTTTTTAGCAATCAGAAGCATTGAAAGTAATTCATTATATCCAACGAATTTCAGAATCCGATATTGATATAGTTGCATTTACGGGGTGAAAAACGGAATATGTTTTCTCTAACATTTCCTCCTCACACATAGGTTTTCCACATAATGCAATACGCGAGGTAATACTAAACAATGCATATTTATATTCTTGTATAAATTTAAAATCTTGCAACCTAAAAGTATATCATTCATACCTGATATATGGAAGAAATATCAACTTCCGATTGTCAAATCTTCTTTTCAAATTAATTCATAACACACATGTATTTTTTACGGTAAGATATTCAGATTTTAGTCCCTCATTGAGATTATGCCTCAGAAAAACTAGTGCTTGAGTTTTTTTTTTTTTGTGGGGTTACTTCGTTATTCTTTATTATGGTATATTTTGGATCTTTTATATCTAGATATAATTCAATATCAAGCATCCATGATAGACAGTTTTCTCTTGATAGGTCTAGTGCTTTGAATTCCAATTTTGTGAGGTTTGTCATAATTCTCTAAATACACCAAAATGATAAATTTATTAAGCTTATTTATTTTTAATGAAAATCATATACAAAAAGTTACTCTGTTCGATATAAGGATATAGGATTTTGTTGGTATTAATAAATGTTTTAGATATTATCATGTTTTTCATAATACCGAGATTTTTATTGTAAATTGTCTAATTTACTAAAAAAAGTGATATAAAATTAATCAATTCCTAAAACAACTGATAAACAAAGTTTTATTTAATTTCACTCATATATATATTCTTAAGAACTTTTATCACTATTCTTGAAATACATATTTAATTTCAAAGAAGAAGTAAATTATTAATATAATTGACGTTAAGAACTATAAATAGCAAATTAAATTGTTAAGAGTTTTTCGGATTCTGTTTGCTATTTCTTCATCATTAGAGGCCATTACGTCGTTTATTGTATATTTGTTTGATTGTAGATCTCAACTGGTTAGAGCCTTATACTGATAACGTGTCATAAGACAAGTGCTCGCGGATGTTGAACTGCTTCACTGATATATCCCGAACTGATTTCTTCAGATGATAAATATTGAAATCAACAATATAATTAAATTATTTTAAAGAGAGAATATAAAGAGATAAAAAGATATTTTTTCTCTTAAAAATATATATAATATCTTACAAATAAGCTCTATGTATAACACCTAATCTTTTCTCACAAGGTGATTAGGTTTAATTAATAGGTAACTAAGTAAATTGATCGGGATCATTTTTACGTGCATTTAACTATTGTTGCTTAGCATTTATGATGGAAAATATGGTTATTTTTACATTTCAGGAACAAATTATTGAAACAAGACTATGCAACAATGATTCAAAGACAAAACCAACAATTCAATCCATTTATTCAGAGGCCCAATACAATGATGATAGCAAAGCAGCCCAACAACAAATCAGGCCCAAGAATCATTCCTCTTCATTTCCAAAAGCCGCCACATTCAACAATGTCGCATTCCACCGCCATTCACACCAACGCACCCAGCAGCAATTATTGAAAACAAGAGACGTATTCAACAATTCGCAGCCACAAGGTGTCAAAACAGCAATCCAAATTCAGGAGCCAGAAAATCAATCGCAGACGTATTTCAGATTTGCTTACATCCAAGATGACGAATTTGGTTGCTGAAATCGTCTATAAAAACAAGGAGAGATGCATACACATGGAGAGATATATAGAACATACATCCATAGTATTTCACACAAAAACTAGCCCCGGCTGCGTGAGAAACTTCGGCCGAGCACGACGACAGCTGGGGGGGCTGAGCACGGTGGCAGCTAGTTGCGTGACTCCAAGGCGGACGACGGCTGCAGGCCAAGGCGAGTGGTGGCGTGGTTGTTTGGGTGTTTGAAGAAAAGAGAGGAAGGAGAAGAAGGGGGAGTGTTGGCTGCGGCTTGGGAAAGAGGAGGAACGAGGAGGATTAGGGGTAGGAGAGATTTGGGCCCAAATCCAACAAAGGCCCAATTTATCCTTGACCCAAAAATACCAAGCAAGAGGAAGCCCAGCACAATTTCGGCCCAAGTCTATTCGGTCCAAAGCTCAATTTCGGTTTATCTCTTTTTAATTTATTTTAAATTTAGT
>LIEC01006737.1:0-11074 GCA_001925005.1 Drosera capensis
GGGGGAGAAGTTTGTAAGAATATGCTAGAGTTTCGCAGTGGAATACTCGATAATAGTGTGGTGGTTGCAGCATAAGTTGATAGCATCGCCAGTTGTTTCATTCTGGCTCGAGCTTATATGTAGGGCAAATCCACCCAAAAAATGTCTACCAGTGGCAATTTACCCCCATCGAAATGAAATGTCCCTCATTAGAGTTATAAATAATCCTGAAGACATTCGTTTTTGAACAATTATGCATAACGTTTTGTCAATCCACTGGTGTTACAGTGGCCATTTTTGAGTTATATACAAATACAGCCAGGGACTAAAGTTTTGACAGGGGAACTCTGTTCTCAATGGACCAGATCAGCTCATCCACTGGTGTTACATCCCCGCGCTTGGAGCTTGGAACACCATCTCCGGTGGTGGTAAAGTCTGATGGATATGAAATGTGCTCGGCTTTTCATATGGGCAATCGTGCAACTCAGACGAGAAACCATATGTAAACATCTCAAATGCTTCAATGTCCACTTCTCATTATGAACTGATCAAGAAGAGCAATAGGGTCCGTCATCCATGATCGCCATTGTCACCTGTAATTCTATAAAGGCACGCAAGAATATCTCTGTTCTATAAGTTTACTTGGACTCTTTTTTCTCATCTCATTTTTTTCCTTGTGTCTTAATATATTCCTATTTTCTGACCTTTCAGCTGTCTCATTTGCCTTGTGAAATTTTCTGGAGTTTGATCAATATCAATAAGGAATATGCCTAATTGAGGAAAGTGAAAGCTTTTGTTTTTTTCCTCACAGATCATATATCAACGTAACACATAGCATGCAGCCCGGTACCGAAACGCATGCTCCTCCTTCAATTCTTTTGTCTCATCACATTTGCTTCCAAGAAACAAATAAGGAAAATAGAAGAACAAAATAGCGGGAATAACAAAAAACGCGAGGAACACGAACCAGAACATCATCGCCAATCTAGTCATTTTCTTCATCCCATCTCTCCTCTCTTAGCTCATAGCGGTGGAATGAGAGGAGAGATTTGCTCGTCATAATCTTCGGAAAAAACCGACAACCTTTCGTTATAGCTAGTCCTAATTGAAAGGGATATCTACATAGATAGATAAAGATAGATATCGACTGATCAGGTACATCGAGGGCGTAGAGTTTTGATTATTTTCTTTTTCATGACAAACAAGAAGGCGTCGACATCGCCTGAGAAGAAGAGTACTGGCCTTGCAGGAGGTGGCGTGTGTAGGAAATGCGGCATTGTAGGAGGAGTCGGAGGCAATAAGGAGGGGTTTAGGAAGGGGCCATGGACGGTGGAGGAGGACACCTTGTTGATGGAGTATGTGAGGAATCACGGGGAGAGGCATTGGAATTGCGTGCAGAAGACGGGGTTGATGAGGTGCGGGAAGAGTTGTAGACTCCGATGGACAAATCACCTCAGACCGGATTTGAAGAAAGGCGCGTTCACTGCTGAGGAGGAGAAGCTTGTTCTTGAACTCCATGCTCAACTTGGCAACAAATGGTCTAAAATTGCTGCTGAGGTGAGTTTTGATCATATGTTTCATTCATATCCAGCAGAAAGGTCTATTAGATACACGGAAGGGCTTGTTCAATTCTAACCGCGTGATTGGTTGATTCTTCAACTACAGCTGCCTGGAAGAACCGATAATGAAGTCAAGAACTTCTGGAACACAAAGATAAAGCGAAAGATGAGAACCGTGTCGCCTGTTGATCCAGAGAGCAGCAACCATCAGCAGGAGGCGGCTTCTTCATTTCACGCAGATCATCAATCCAACCAGCTGGAAGCTGAAACATACAGAAATCCAGTATCCTCCCCGCCTTCTTCTCCTTCATTCACATCCCTGATCTCACCAGCTACATTCCAAATGCCCGGCTCGGACCCAACCATGCCTCACTTGGATTATCACGTTAACCCATCGGTCGGAGCTCCAAGCCCGATGACGTTAATGCAGAATGATCCACTTATCTCATTTCTCAACAACCCTGCTTACAAGTTCAAGCATCACCTTGAAGACGAAGAGGATTATTATAAAATCAATGGATCTACCATGCCGTTTTCTTCTAACTATCAGAGCATATCAGTTCCATTTTCGCCTGTGCCCCTTGCTTTTGGCGCATTCGAGCTCCCTTCATACCAAAATCAGATTCCTGTAACCCCTGCATCGTTAAACAACACAACGAATGGTTACCTTCAGCAGAAGAAGGCAAAAACCGAGACAAGTTGGTCCATGGATGAACGTAAATACGGTCAGGATGCAGAGATAGACGGAAGTACTGCAGGAGTATTGGATTCCACTTCGGTGGCCAAAGAGTTGGATGATAGCTATGGCCATGTTCAGTCCTTCGAAGGTGAGTTACTATCTACAAAATTATCGATATAGTCACATCTTGTTTCGTTAGACAATCGAGCTAAGCTCATAGGACATCTTATTGCTGGCAGGGATCAACTTCAGGAAAGAAGCAACAGAAGACGTAGAGGCCATGGATGACGACTTGCTGAGCCTGCTCCATAATTTTTCCTCCATCGAGTCTCCTCCAATAGGGTGGGTGTCTTACAACGAACAATACATCAAACAGCCATCAACATGAAGAGGCAGCTTCTTCAGTTGCCGCCACCATCGTCCTTGATCCCAACACCAGCAACCGGCAAGAACTTGACGGGACAACGAGCAGTACTCAGGGATTAAATTGATCGCTCATACTGATCGGCAGGTGAGAACTAAGAAATGTGGCTGATTCTGATAGACAACCGACCGATCTACATATTAAAAGTTCCTCTAGGTGTGAGACTTCTACTGATTACAGTGCATTTAGGTCAGCTCTGTAGCATATGTTAACTAGGTCATCTGTGTAGTTATTTTCGCTTTTCATGCGATATGTTCTGTAATGTAATTTAGAGGTTATGCTAAAGTAAATTAATGAAAATAATCTTTCAAGATTTGCCTCTATTTCACCAACTTAAGATGCATACGTTGCATAAATTCTCAGACAAAGAAGAGCAACAGCTTATCAAACTCACAAATAGAGCTAAGAAAACATATCATACCATAAAAGATCAGCATACCAAGCCATTCACTTCAGGGCAATACGGACCAAGCGAAACATATCCTATGCGTGACAGGAATTGCAAAACAACAATTGTAATTTCCAGAGAGGAAAAGCCAAAATGAAACAGCAAAATCAGGCAGGATTAATCACAATCACCATTGCCGGCGACATATAGATATCTAATAGAGCAAATATCCTTCATTGGCATAAACGAGCAAGGAACAATTCACCATCGAAATAAAAGTTGGAAAGCATGAAAGTTATATTTACAATTTAACCCAACATAAAGACGAACATAGGAACTGGAAAGTAGTTCAAGATGAGAATATATACAGCCTATCTAAACTTCTTGATAGGAGCTCCTTTCTTCCACCACGAAGGATCTAACTTGGCATCTCATGCTGCAATCTCCGCAGCTCCGAAAGTGTTCTCCCCACTGTAAGTCATGTAGAGAAAACCATCCTCGTCCTTGTTCTCCTCATAAATGGCAGACATCATAGCAGCTACAAAGCAAAGTTTAATCAAAATCAGCGCCCTTTATTCATGGAGCAGTTACCATAAGAAGTTAGGGACATGTAAACAAAAACGCATAGCTCCTTGCATCGTACCTGTTGGAGGAAGAATGTTCTTCACAAAAATGAAGATTGCTTTCTCAGGACTCAGCTTAATCCTTTTGCGCACCACATACACAAACTGACCAATAGTAAGGTCCGCAGGAACAAGATATCTGCATTGATGGAGAAAAAATATATCAATATCAAATAAGTACAGGAACATTCTCATCAATCCCAATAAGTAGCATGTAATGTTGCAAACAATACTACAACAAGAACAAACCAGATTAGATCAAAGCATAGTTTCTAACTGGAACAAGTTTATCACAGCTTCTTTCCATGCAGTCTTAAACTTCTGCCTCCGAAGTACAAGCTAACCAGTTTAACTTCAGGGGGGAAATCTCAAAAGAGCTTCATTTCGTCTTACACAAAAAGAAATCGAATATTCAGTCGACAAGTCGACCACATATTTAGGAATCTATTCATAAGAAGACCTCATTTCCTTCAATATAATCTTGTAAAGGTGACATTTGACAGCCTGTTCCTATGACTAGAAAACTTAGAATAGCAAGCGAAAATGGCATACTACTTACTTCTTCTTGTCGATGTCCGGGATGTCAGTCCTTTCCGCCCTCTCAACAATCACCTACGCAATACAAATATAAAGAACCAAGTCAAGTTACTTCACACAACAATTAAAAGTATAAAGAAGCCCGACATGTCCATATAAGTCAAATAAAGTGGCATACCGGAATTCTATCAGGGTATTTCTCACGGATGCGAGAAGCCTCAGCTTGCCTCCTTTCTTTCATGCAAAACAGCAACACATGAGATAATCCGTTAAAACATAAAAACACCAAGAAAATATACACAACAGATCAAAATGTCGTCCTATTAACTCAAATACTTGATACAACCACGCTAACTTGCCACGATACCATCAGAAAAACTGGATGTTTATACCAGCCCAATGACTTCACCACAGACAAATACCAGGACAAACGATTACCAGGAAAAAGGTTAAAAAACCATTTTTATATACGCGATCAAGCCGCAACATATCATTATTTATACAAATACACTCTTTAACATACCCCTACTGTATCAAACAATGCAATCGCCACCGATCAAGTAAAACCCAACCATCAGCGGCAAAATTCTGCAAGAAACACGCTCCTTTCACAATAATCATGACTCAAACCACTTTCCATAATGCGATTCACACCCGAAAAAATACTCACAACAAGATCTATCATCTCACCCCAAATCTATACCCCAAAAAAAGCTCTCAACATATTCATATTACAACACTCCCAAACCATCAAAATCTCATAATCCTAAATCAAAACAGGATCCCTTCACCCAAAACAATCAAATCTATCAAACTTGAGGTCAAACAAGAACCAAAACACAGAGATCGATCCCGATCTCTCCACTCCAATCACAGAATCACGACATCAAAGATCAAAATCATCACCGACAGATCTCGAATCCCAAAAAAGAAATCGAAAGAGAAAACGAGATCTGGCTCACCAAGAGGATGCTCCAACTTGAACGAACTCTTCGCCATCTCGAAATTCAACCAACCAACAAAGCTACGAATCCAATCGATCTTCTAGGGTTCAAATCGAGATTGAATTCGAACGATCGATCGAGGATTCGAAACCCTAGAAATTCGAGATCTAGTGAATTTTGGGATCGATGGAGAGAGAGAAAAAGGGAACCGATTTGATTGCTCTCCAAGTAAAGGGGAAGATATTTCCTCTTTCCCTCCCTGACACACTTTTTCATATATAAATTATATTAAAATAGTTATGATTTAAATATATGTTTTAAGTTTAGCATGGTGATGATATATTTATTTAAATCTATAATTCATTCTATCAGAATAAAAATTATTTGGGATTAAATATTATTTTTTATTTAAAAATATATTTTTGATTTTTTTGATTTATTTGCACGGATTGTGAATAGTCAGTACAGGAAACGGTGTCGTTTATTTTATGGGCCGTCTTGAGAATACTAGGCCCAATGGATGGTTGCTGCGTCTATTCACCGCTGTCCAAGCCCAAAATAACTTGTTACACGGACCCAAAATTCAATGAGTCCAAATTTTGCGTATGTCTCTACCCAAATACTACTGCCACATGTAAAAATGTTACAACAACCCGTTAATCCGATGAAAGACAAAAGTGCACACAATTTTATCCTTATCACATATACATTAACAATAACTCAAGTAATTCTGTCATCGATAGGATTTGAGAAGACGATATGTTCATAGTGTTTCCTTGTTACGAATAATACAGATATTATTTCTCGATATCTTTATGGATATGAAAAATTATCCGGAAGTACCACTTAATCAAGTTAATTCCTATAAAATACCTCCTTTTTTTTTCTAAAGTAGCTCTTACCATTTTTTTCAGATTTTTTTAAACAAACTTATCATTTGGGACGATTTTTGGAAGATTTGATTTTTCTCATTTCCTTTTTTTTTTTTTTAATTTCAATCTTCCGCTTAAGGTATGTTTTCGATCACTTTATCGCAGACTCTTTGTCAGATCATTTCTTGCTTCTTCCTCACATTCTCTTCTTCCTCTCATTCTCGATCAAACGTTTATTCATCATTTTCCATCAGAATCACATTTCATCATTTTCACTGTTCTCGATCAAACTACACAATGGGTTCGGTTGATTTGTTATTTTTATGCAAATTTAACTCCGAAACGTTGCCAATCAAATTGTCCACACCAATGAGTTTCGAAGAGGTCGAGGCCAACCTTCAGCAATTGGCCTGGAATTCGTCCTAAGGATTTGCAAATGCATTAATCAATTCCAGGGAACGAGAAATATTTTCTTACGTAACCAGATTGAGTTGGATTCGTTGTTACTCATTGTAGAAGCGCTCTCCATGAAATTTGTGAATGCTGTCGGGTGCCAAGCAGCAATAGTCTCCAACGTTCAAGATGATGATTTCCCTGCAATGTTGTGGATGGTCACGTCCTAGATACGATTCAATGAAAACAGTACGCCAGCCATATCAAACAATACGTCAACCTGTGTTTCAACAGGTAAACGACATCGAGGCCTTTTTCATTTCTGCTTCTGAGAATATGGACGCAGAAGTTGAAGATGTGATGTGCGGCTATGAAGCTGGTGATGAAGAAAATTTCTTAGTCATTCCATCTAGTGGTTCACAGAGCTCCGTAAAATGCTTGTTATCTTTATAAGCGAGGGCGGCCAATTGTTTGATGGTTGTAACGCCCCGGCTGACCCGGGTACTCGGGTCCAACACGCGGGTTGTCATCAAGAAACCCTTTTTCAGGTTCAGGACTGACCCCACAGACCAGCACTAGTCCCTTCAGTATGCTAGAAACTTCGCAGGAGGTCACCCATCCCAATATTACTCCACGTCAAGCATTCTTAACCGTGGAGTTTTAATGTGATGGGCTACCGAAGTGATGGACTACCGAAAAGAAAGGTGCACTTTGTTGGTATATATAGTACTATCAAACCATTTAAGCATTTCCTTGGGGTATTACAATGGTGGTTGTGAACATTTCAGAGATTCGTTGGCTATGTACGCGACAGAGATTGGATTTAGGTATGTGTTCAACAAGAACAATAAAAAAAATAGTAGCGATATGCAATTGGCGAAGGAATTAGGTTGTGGCTGGGTTGTTATGGAGTCTCGCTCATCTGTCGATGGCTCTTTTTGCATAAGAAAACTGAACAATGTTCACACATACGGCCAACTAATGGATTGAAACCTAATGATATTGTCCATCATTTGCATTCAGATTTTTGGTTTGCAATTTCTTACAAGAAGGGTTTGAGTTCTTTGGAGATTGCGAGGAATCAGATCTACGGCGAGTCAATCAAGTCCTTCAAAATGTTGAAGCCGTATGTGGAAGCAACATTGAGTACAAACAAGGGCAGCCATATTTCTCTAGATGTGGATGCAGCTTCTAATCGTTTTCTCAGGTTGTTGGTTTCATTTCATGCGTCAATCATAGGTTTTAACCATTGTCGGCCCTTGGTTTTTTTGGACCGCGTGTTCTTGAAGGGTCGTTTTCGTGGTGTCATATTATTTGCCACGGGAAAGGATGACAACCAAGGTACGAGACGATACATATATGTAGTGTTTGAGATAACACCATTGCGTACTAACGAATTATATGAATGTGTACTAAGTTCCCTGTGCGATGACTATTTCATTTGTTGCTGTTTGGTGCAGGTTTTTTTTAAAAGGAAATCCCGCTCTTTGTTCAATCGAATAACCCGTAAATCCAAAGAATAATTTAAACCAGTTTTCACTAACAGATTTTGATCTCTTGACCTTTTCTATTCTTGGAAGAGTTGACTTTCCAAGTTGACTGAACGACTTACCACATGATGTAGACGACTTACCATGTGATGTGGGGATGATCCCCGTTTGGTGCATGTTTGTATCCGCTAGCATTTGCATTTGTTGACGCAGAGACGAAGGACATTTGAGAATGGTTTATTTGTGAGCTACGGAAGATCATTCCTGAATCAATTTCCTATCAGACCAGAACCAGGGTCTTCTAAATGCCTTTCCAAGGGTTTTCCCCAATGATTTTCATATTATTATTATTATTATTTGACTCCATCACTCGAAGCAAAATTTGAAAGCGAAGTATAATGGGACAAATTACCATCCAAAATTCAGAGATGACATCATCAGTTTGTTTGAACGTTGTGCAAAAGCAGCAGCATCCCAGAAGGATTTCTTTGATTTGCTAAATGATCTGAAGAAACAAGGTGGACCTATCATGGGTAATTTCTCTCCCTCTTCGATTCTATAGTTTTTGTTTCCGATCTTGTCTTCATTGTTGAAATGAGGATGAGGACGACGTGGCCGGAGTTGGGTTCGAGAATGGAAAGAAGATTTTTCATCTTGGATGATGGTGAATGCTTGTTGCTGAAATTGGAGGGTGAATAATGGCGTGGAGGGGGGATGTCGGGGATGTTAGATTTAAGCGGGGATTAATTTAGGGAAGCAATATAATTGTAATTAGTGGTAGTTTTATGAGAAAAGAGAACATAATGTGTAAATCTATGAACAGGCAAATTATCATCACAAATATTGATGGGATATCTCATGAGAAAAAGAAAAGGATAAGATATTTTGTGTCATTAATTTTTTATTGGGATATCTATGGAGAATTTTCTTTTATGGATATCCAATAACAGTTATCAAAGTTGGTAGATCATTAGCTCGTTTGGTTGGAACCATAAAAAATGTTTTACGACTGATAATAATAAATTGTAGTTAATTATAATTTTAATAAGTAGTTTGATATTTGATAAAGAACAACTTAAAATTATTTTTTTTATTTAAAACAGTTTTGATTTCTCCGTAAAAAAACAGTTTCTAAATATTTATAACTTTAACAAAAAAAATTTTAAGTTACCGTTAAGGAAAGTGTCAAACACTCTCCCCAACGTTATAAAACTATAAAATTGATTTTGACCGACCTTAAATACAGCCAAACAGTCATAGATCTCGCAACAAAGTTCCATAACCTCTCACGTTTAATGCCATCTTTCTCAAAAAATCACCATCAACTCCGGTTAAGAAAACAGAAAACACATTGAATGCGAATTTACATAGAAACCCGAAACCAAGACCAAACCAACATGCTCTCTCTGACTCCTCCACCAAGGTGAAGTAAATGCAATCTGCAGTCTTCTTGCCTACTCCCCTGAAGTGAACATTAAACGCTCCATGTTCTTTGTCTCCCGTGAGTATGTTCCATAAATCAACATCATCAGCTTTTTATGTTAGCTTTGGTGTCTGTTCAGAGCATACCACAGTGGGAAATCGCTCTTTCTTTTAATCATGTGTTTAGGGAGTTTGGCATCTTTCAAGGACATATCGAAGCATTTTTCGAATGAAAAATATAATAGATTTAAGACTGCGTGTATTTCGTTCATTGGCTTTGTACTATTAATAATCTTCAACCTCCCTCTTTGTTGACGAGTAGTTGCATATTCAATGCCTCTACACAAAACACGCCATCATTTGAAGCTTCTGCTATAGTCTTCTACTTCTATAAGCTTCGTAGTTTCTTGCTTCTGGGTTGGTAAGAGTAATGTTTGTTGCTTGAATATTCTCTTCAATAGATGATGTAAGAACTTGATGTATATCGATGAGTCGGTCATTTGTTTGTGTTTGTGGATATATTTTGATGAAGTTTTTGTTTTCTCGGTGATGGGCAGAGATGATCGATGAAGCAGAGGATCAAGTCAGTATATGGGATTGGTGATAACGAGATATTGGTCCGGTTCAATAAGAAACCCGTGTTTGACGTGGAGCTCTGTTTTCTGATTGAGCCGTGCCAATATCACGTAACGCCATTCTCCGATCAACAATGTCGTCGTCGTCGTAGCCATCAACCTCGCTTGTTATGTTTGTTGAGTTGACTGGGAAATAGAGGAAAAAACTACCAAAAAAAAAGGTACGTGCAAATTCTTCTTTGGAATCGTAGTGTTTTAATTGGTTTCAGATACCACCTCAGAAATTGCTGCAGTTGCAAATAAGCTCTTGGTTTCATTGAAACCTTGTTCCAGTACGCTATGGTATAATGCGCTCTACGAGTACAATAAAAATAATCATTGTCTATCGGGTTCCAACTCAAATCCAACCGGATCTTATATGCGATTGTTTTGAGCTCTTTAATTCAACACATCCCTTACACTAATGTCTTCTTTGGACTTTCAAAAGCAAACATGTAAATTGGGTGGTTATGCTGATATCATATCAAATCTGATTTCAACTTTAAAACAATTAAGAATGAGTGGATTAATCTAAAATCTTATATGTAATTGTTTTGAAATCTCAGATTACAATACTCGTATAAATACATTACTAGATCTCTGAAGGAGAGACAACCTAACTAAGCTTGATTAAGAAAAACTAATACTACCAAGGAACTTATATCGAAGCGATCTGCCCCCATTTCCACAATCCTTTGTTGAACGAGAATGCTTAGACCCTTTGCGCCTTGGATGTACGAGAAGCCGGGAGGACCAGAGTCTGAGCTGTTCACAACATCATGTCCAGAGGAACAAGGAAAAACCTCGACCACATTACCCGTATCAAGTATATCAGCTGCATCGTCAAGTGTACTGTCATTCCTCACAGCCTCTGCGTACCATCACCATTAACACTTCCTTGGCGAGGAGTTAGAAAAGACGTGGACAAAGCAACCGAGTCAAATTTTTCTCAACAAACTCTCACATCAAACATCAAACTGTTGTGTTTATTCTGAAACGAAAAAATATTAAAATAAAAATAAAAATTTGTAACGTATATTTTTCATATTCAATATTGATATTGTTTTATAGATCTCTAATGTCTAAAGTTTAAATATATATATTTTATTTTTGATATATATATTTAAAATTATGTATGACTTTAATTATT
>LIEC01006737.1:11119-52846 GCA_001925005.1 Drosera capensis
GGTTGTTGGTGAGAAGAAAAAATGAAAAATGGAGGGGGTGAAAAGCAGCCCTCCGAAATGAATCATCATTACTGCTGAACCTTGTAGAAGGCACGATGACAAGGGACAACCGTACTCTAAGAGGTGGTGATAGTTTTGGTAGCTCCTTAATCCAATGAATTGAACATGGAATGACTATGTCACACAAGGGAACAAATCAACAAGTGATTCGCTGTCTTCCATGCTCTCTTTTGTTTAAGCTGCCGCCATGGAGTGAACAATTGAGAATGCTCGAACCTCGTCGAGGCATTCAGCAGCCTCAATTGTGAGAGAGTTGTGTGTTTGATGTCTTGTGTACAAATGCTTCTTTGTGTTAAGTTTATAAAGACAAGTTGGTAGATTTTATTTTAAAGAGATTACCTTTTCTTCAATGCTCTTTCTATGTTCTTTGTTATTGAATATCATTGATTTCTAGCAAATACTAGCAAATCAGATCAGATATGCTATCTGGATTCCTTAAATTGTTAAAAGGGTCCATTGAATATCGTTAGGCATAATCAATTACGTAAACTGTAAGCTTCATGTTTCTATTTTTCCGTCACACTATAAGGATTCTTTATACAACATCTGTCCCAAAATTGTTGTAACACTTTGGTCTAGCATGCGTGTCACTTATTTCATCCTAATAATGTTGCGGGACGATCAAATATAATTTGATATAAATATAAAATTTATATTCATATATATATAATAATACAAATTACGTAAGTATTGTAAAAATTATGGGATGGGATAGAATCATGGGACCCTAGAATACCATTAGCTCGGGTTAGGTAGTTACCCGCAGGTTTCAATACTCCCGCCCAAGCTTTCTGGATTTTTCCAATTCCCTTGGGACCGTGGTATATCGTTACCATATTTAATAGGTCAATCTAATAAAACCGTTGTGGTAGATAGGTTTGGAATTCTATTTTCGCGCCAACTTTGTTCATATTGCGCTAAAACTCTTTGATTCTCCCTTAAATCCATTCGGAAAGTTGTTTTATTGCACTGATTAGAATCGTCTAGCCATTTTGTATGTTGGAATAGATATAAATCCTTGGGCTTCTAACCATAAATTCGAAATTATGATAGAATTGTTATTGTCTTTCCAAACATGATATCAAATATGATCATGACATGAGGACATGATTTTTGATGTTATCTTTGTGGTTTATTATGTAGATAATTTAGAGCTATACATGAGTCAGGTCAGGTCGGGTATCTTTTAACTCAAACTTTTATTATTTATCTCGAGTGGGTTTTTACACGAATTCAAACTCAAGCTCAAAAATCGTGTCAAGTTCCAGTGGACTAGGTACTCGCGGACTCGCAAGTAGTTCGTCGAGTCGAACTCGAGTTCACTCGACCCATCGAACTCGAACTCGGGCTTTTAAGTTTTAATACAATTTGACTAATTAAATATCAGAATATTATAATATATGATATTATTCTAATTATTATTTTAAAAATAGTCAAATTATACAATTTCACAAACCCGGATTTCAGGCCGAGTTTGGCACCCGAATAGTGCTCGGGTCGGGTTCGAGTAGTCCGACAAAATACCCGACCCGAGAACAGCTGTAGTGGATATTGTTCCTCGACACATCCGGATACATGCTTGCATCACAAATTTTACAACACTTGCGTCGTATTGATACAATCATTGGGCTTAGCCGCCCTCGTAACTAGAAACAGATTTATGAGTTCATACATGATCTAATACTCTAATAACCATTTACGCAGGAATGAGCATGACGATATACCAAAAGATGTTCTCCTAAAGCTAGAATAGTGTCCATACATAGTTCGACGTCGTCATATATATCAATATGTGCGGCTTTATATATGTGCAAGACTTAGATATTGATTTGAGGTTTTCCATACTGAATGTCCATTATACTGCGGCCAAAAGAGAGGCGGAGAATTGTGAGCGATGCCGTTAAGACGAATGTCATCCACATTGGAATGAATTGCTTCGTGATGAACCGTGTGTCGATGATGGGTGGTTAATGTTAGTTAAGTCATTAAAACAATTGGACTGTCATGGTTTCAACATTACGAGGGATACATTGTTTATGTCGAAACTCAATCGTGATCAAGACACCTTTGAATATGAGTATTTGTTCAAGCATTTTCACAACACGAACGAAATGGTGGACAAAAAGTAATTGAAAGAAAGAAAGTCAAGATTTAGTACAATTACATTAGCGAGTAGGGATCACATATACATTACAAGATGTATCCACATAATATCGTCAAATACAAGGTATGACAAGAACAATCCCCGATCTCACTGTAAGGAGAGGAACTGCTTACCATTAAGCCAACTCCACCGAACAGCCAACGGTTGGAAACAAGATAACAAGCTAAAGGGTAGATTGTATTCCTAAAGTTGTCCTCTTCTTGAATGCTCTGTCCAGGTTCTTTATTAGTCAAGATCATTGATTCCGAGCGAATCAAACGAGATATGCTATTTGGATTCCTTAAATGGCTAAAGGGTATTGTTAGCCGCAATAAATTACGTAAATCTGTAATCTTCATGTTTCAATTTTCCCGTTATACTATATGGATTCTTTGTATCACCGAGAGACCGTTGAATCTTTGACTATTATTAGCTGTGATTAATCGCGATCAATTGATTAGACTAGTTATCAACGAGTTTAATTTTTCCCGCCCAAGCTTTTCAAATTTTTAAAATTTTCATGTGTACCCTTGTATATTGTTAGCCTAATTAATATATCAATAAAGTAAAACTGTTGTGGTAGTTAGGTTTGGATTTCTATTTTCGCATCAATTTTGTGCATAGCGCACTAAAACTCTTTGAGTTTCCTTTAAATGGAAGGCTTAGCCACTTTACGATACTTTATTGACTGATACAATTGTCTGGCTTCACCGCCTTTGTGACTACTAACTAGAAACAAATAAATGATTTTATACATGATATATTCTAAAAACCATTTGCACAAAAACGAACATGACAGTATCAAACTCTTCAAAATAGAACAGTGTCCTACAGTGTAACGTTGTTTTTAAGTATCAATGAGTGCTGCTTTATTGTTAAGCGTATGATATCCGTTTGATGTTTACCATATACTGAGCAATTCCACCTTTCTTTACGTGGGATTAATCTCACATATGAAGTACCAAAATATCTCTATATTGTTGAAAACCGAGTCTGTGATGTGATCGAAAATGAATGTCTTATGCTTTGAAATGAATTGCTTCATGGTGAACCGCGTGACGGCAAGAGGTAAAAATGTTAGTCAGAACATTGAAGCAATTGTAAAGTAACTTGATTCACCATCATGGTTTCCATGTTATGAAGGTCTGTTAGAGGAATGTTTCGCGCTCATAACCTTGCCCTATTGAGTCAGAGATTGATTCCGTCGAAAAAAAGATTATATCAAGTCAGTTTTCAATACGAGTGTTCAACTAATTAATCCCTCGCCGGCAAATGGTGGACACAATGTAGAAGGGAGAAACAAAATCTGAAATAACTACAATTACGAAGACCCAGAAACTTTTCGTATATCATTGTTACTATTCTATTCTCAACTATTCCTCTGAATACGTTACTAGATCTAGATTGTTGAAGGAAAGACAACTAAGCTTGATTAAGAAAAATCAATGCTGCAAGAAATATCAAAACGGTCTGCCACATTTCTACCATCCTTTTGTCGAACGAGAATGCTTAAACCCTTTGCGCCTTGGGTGCGTGAGAAGACGGGAGGACCAGAGTCTGAGCTACTCACAACATCATCTCAAGAGGAAGAAGGTAAAACCTCTGCTGAATTGCCCGTATCAGGTATATCAGCTGCATTGTCAAAGATTACCATCATTCCTCAGATCACCAACATGCTCCGCATCACCGCCCTTTACGTCACCACCAACACCTACTTGGAGAGGAGTTAGAAAAGACGCCGATGAAGCAACCTATCGTGAGGCGGTGTCTGTTTGAGATGAACGATCTTTACATCTCAACCTTGTCGAAGGCAAGACGACAAGGGACAACGCTACTCCAAGAGGTGCCAATTTTGGTAGATCATTATTGAGAATGTTGAACATCGTTGAGGCATTCATGTATAGGCCTCAACTGTGAGAGAGTTATGTGTTTGATGTCTTGTGTGCTAATGCTTCCTTGTGTTGCCTTTATATAGACAAGTTAAAGGGTAGATTTTATTCCTAACAGACAACTTATTCTTCAATGGTCTTTCCATGTTCTTTGGTATTGAAGATCATTGAATTGGAGCAAATCAAATCAAATATGCTATCCGAATTCCTTGAATTCCTAAAAGGACCATTGAATACCATTAGTCATAATTAGTTATGCAAAGGGAATAACTAAATTCAGAGCATCCATATTTTAGAATAAAAAATAAACTTACTAAAAAAAATATTTTTGAAATTAGTCATTTTTGTTCTGTATTTATCCCTTCAATTATGCAAATCCATAAACTTCATGTTTCTATTTTCACGTCATACTATAAGGATTATGTATGTCACCAAAGGACAATTGAATACCGTTAGCCGTGATTAGTCACGGTAATTGGTTATGGTAGTTAACTGTGGATTTCTATTTTCCCTTCTGACTTTCCGGATTATTCAAATTCCCCAGGGGACTGTTGTATATCATTAGGATAATTAACATGTCAATATAGTAAAACTGTTATGGTAGTTAGATTTGGAATTCTATTTTCGCGCCAACTCTATCATATGGCGCTAAAACTTTTTGAGTCTCCCTTGGGTTGGGAGTGTTTTAAGGTGATTTGGTGAGAATTGGATGACAGAATTTCGTGTATTGGGTGTTGGTATTTGAGATTGTGATGAAAATTTATTGAGAATTGGCTTAAAGCACGAAGCATACCCTGTAATGACCATTACGATCCCCCTTAACCGTCGTACAGTGTTTGAAATAAGGATATTCGATTTTTTTTAAATCTAAATTAATGCATTATGCATCAAACTCATGTACTCACTTAAAATACGTTCAAGTGATTTTCGAAGATCAAACTCCACTATGCGATTTTATAAGACTAAAATAAATCGAATGAACTAAAAACTGGACTAGTGAAAAATTAGAAACATGAGTTGCCTCCCACGAAGCTCGTTTGTTTAACAACGTTGGCTCGACGTCTTTCAAGCTCATTCAGCTCTGAAATATGTTTCACCAATTCTAATGGAATTTCATCGAGCGATGGTGAACCTTTAAGCTCATAGAAACGTTTGAAACGATGATCAATAACTTTGAAGATTTTTCCGGTTTCTTTACTTTCAATTTCAATCGTCCTGTAGTCATAAACCTTTTTGAAGACAAAAGGTTGTGAGTTATAAATAAGAACTTTATAGCCCATCTCAAAATGTTTGTTAGAAATATTTATGTTATGAAACTTATTGAATTTTTCTTTATAAAACACTGCATTCTGATATGCCTCATGACATAACTCATCTAATTCAGATATTGGGAGTTTTCGATTTTTCGCACAATCTTCATATTTCATATTCATCTTCTTTATGGCCCACCAAGTTTTAGGTTCAATTCAATAGGTAGGTGACATGTTTTGTCATAAACAAATCTGTAGGGAGACATCCTTATTAGAGTTTTATACGCTGTGCAGTATGTCGATAGAATACCACTCAATTTATTGATCCATTCTTTCCTTTTTGGATTGACTATTTTTTCCAAAATATTTTTAATTTCACGATTGGACACTTCAACTTGTCCACTTGTCTGAGGATGATAGATTCTAGAAATTCTATGTTCGATATTGTATTTCTTCAAAAAAGTCCATCAATTTATTACAAAAGTGGGTTGCTTTATCGCTAATAATAGCTTAAAGTATAATTTCTCACAAATTGGACCACCACTTTTGCATCATTATTTCTTGTTGGAATAGCTTCCACCCATTTTGAGATGTAGTCAACTGCTAACAAAATATAATTATATCCTTTTGAGCTAAAAAATGGTCCCATAAAATCTATATCCCAAATGTCGAATAATTTGCATGGTGGGGTATATTTTCGAGGTATTTTATCTTTTTTTTTATTACATTAACGATTTTCTGATATTGTTCATAATTTTTCACAAAATTATATACATGTTATTCAAGAATGGGTAATAAAATCCACATGATAAAATTTTGTGAGTTGTAATTCTAACTCCAAAAGGTCCACCAACATCATAGGATTGACGGTGTTGTTGGGTTGAATTAATTTCATGATCAGATTATACATCGTCGAATTACACCATCAACATAGAATTTGAGTAATATTGGGTCTTCCCATAAATAATACTTAACATTACTCTTAATGTTTTAGTTTAGTGTTATCTATTTCTACTATGATTTTCTATCCTATATAACATACTGATTGATATTCTGATTTAAATCAAGCACATTATGTACATTTATATCAAGTTCATAAGAAGATTTTTGTGCATTCAATAACGTTACACTCGATCAGCCTTAAGAGTTCATGATAATACATGACTCAATTAATGTAAAATACTCTCAAAATTCTCAATTGAGGAACGAAATGAAATGTGCAACATAAAGATGATAAATCCAGTCTCACGTTCCGAATATTTTTGAGAACTTGTATGTGCAACATAAATATGATAAAACGACGTCATTTAGTAAACATACAAAAGCCAACACAAACTGCGGCGCTGCAAAAACCCTAGTCGAATTCTACTCTCTGGCCGGCCTTGTCACAGATCTCCTGCTCCGGTAAACAGTGAAATTTGTTTATTAATTCCCTTTTCTCATCTGGGTTTTTTCTGCTTTTGGCTATGAATTAGTGTTCATTTGCAAATTCTCAAAAAAAGGGTTCATAATTCGTGAAAATTTTGCCTTCGAACTATGTGTCGACCATTTTCAGATGGCGTTTTTATGTGTATTATTTTGATTGATTTGTGCTAGTTGTCGGAGCAATTGCTTGATTTGTTGTTGTTGTTGTTGTTTAGATATTTATTATATGTGCAGTGGAGAAACTAGTTCTGCTGAAAGATTTTGGACGGAGGATTTGTATTGTCTATATGTTAACATCATCAATCATGCAATTTTCTTCATCGAAATTGAATCATGGATAAGGATCGACCTGATTTCGATTTATAAACATTTTGCTTTTTTTGTTATGAAGAATGTAATGAATTTGGTTTTTGATATGGAGAGGGATAAAATGATATGTGTGCAGAATTTAGGGTGTTAAATTGTTGAAGTGGGCACGATGGAAGATAAGCTGCTTGCAAACGTCCACTCCACGGTTTTCAAGGAGTCGGAAACTCTCAAAGGGAAATCTGCTAAGATTGAGGGCTACGATTTCAATCGTGGCGTTAACTATCAGGAGTTGCTCAAATCTTTCATCACCACTGGATTTCAAGCATCGAATCTTGGGGATGCCATTGAAGTGGTTAATCAAATGGTTGGGTTTCTTGCACAACATTTTTTATATGTTGATTCAAGGATTGTTGTGCTTTGTGTCTCGATCTCTCATTGTTTGCTTGAATTGAAGCTAGACTGGAGGCTTGCACACGTGGAACCTGTTGAGGATGCAAGCGATGAGGAGAAGGATCCTGTGTATAGGGAGTCGGTTAGGTGCAAGGTGTTCTTGGGCTTTACCTCGAATTTGGTTTCTTCTGGTGTCAGGGACATAATTCGGTTTCTTGTTGAGCATCACATGGTCAGTGCACAATTACCCGTTACATAGAAATGGTTTTATGTTATGACTTTTTTCAAAAGTGTGATTTCATCTTTTTAATTTTTTTTTAATGGATGAAGATAACAAGTCTGTTGCATGATTATATATTTGAAGTTTTATTTAGCTTCAAGTCTCAAGTATACGAGTATGAGGTGAAGCTAGAGTCTTTGTTACTCTGAAAATTTGTATCTCATGTAATGTTTTACAGGTTGATGTGGTGGTGACGACTACTGGTGGTATAGAAGAGGATCTGATAAAGTGTCTTGCTCCAACTTATCGAGGAGACTTCTCACTACCTGGAGCTGAATTACGTGCAAAAGGATTGAATCGCATTGGTAATCTGTTGGTTCCAAATGACAACTACTGTATATTTGAGGATTGGATCATTCCCATTTTTGATAAAATGTTGGAAGAGCAATCTAAAGAGGTAATGACTTCTTATGAAGTTGTTCGTGTCATGATTGTTTCTTGAACTCAATGCTTCTATGCCAATTTTCTTTTAACATAGTAACTATGCATGCAGTCAGAGTGTTGGTGTTCCCTGACTGCTTATAGGTCGATAGATGAGAATCATTTGTCAAATGATCAAGTGCTGATAAAGCGTGATTTTTAGACTGATTTTGTTTTGTTGGGCCAATTTCACTCGTGGAACGACTAATCTATATTGGTATCTGGATTAACACAGTCAAATTTATTTGCTCTTGAAAGACTCAGTATGAAGTCTTCATTTGTTGCTTGCTATTCGCCGCTGTTATGTTTTTCCTGCTCCTTTCTAAAGACAGACAGACATTGATTAACAATAGTATCTTGATATTGATATTGTGGCATCCTTTCATGATCGTATCATTCCTTTTTTTATGAGGGAGTTATTGCTTAATCATTGTTGTTACTTGCAGAAGGTCTTATGGACCCCGTCAAAGTTGATTGCTCGCTTAGGAAAGGAAATCAACCATGAAAGTTCATATCTTTATTGGGCATACGAGGTAAAATCCTTCCCAGCTTAGCCTTGTATCCATGAACCTGTTTGTTTAAAGAGATGCAGCGAGAAGGTGGAGCATGTTGAGTTCCTACTATGATTCATTTCAGTGTATTAACTTGTCGCATTGTCACGATTATCAAATTTATCTCGCATTTGTTGTGCTCGTAGGACATTTGCTATGATGTGTCTGTAACAACATTCTACATCGTGTGCCATTATTTCTTGGAGAAGATCCCCAGAACTCTCTTTTACACTAACCTCTTGGATGGCAATGCAGAACAATGTCTCGGTATACTGTCCTGGTTTAACGGACGGCTCACTCGGTGATATGCTGTATTTCCACTCATTTCGGAACCCTGGTTTGGTCATCGATGTTGTTCAAGGTAATTTTTTTTCCCATTGTCATCTGTTCAGTAAACAATAACATTATCCCCACCCATGAGAATGACCGAAGTTCATATGATTCTGAACAGATATCAGAGCAATGAATGGCGAGGCTGTTCATGCTTCCCCTAGAAAGACTGGCATGATCATCCTAGGAGGAGGGCTGCCGAAGCATCATATTTGTAACGCCAATATGATGCGTAATGGGGCAGATTATGCTGTTTTCATCAATACCGCTCAGGAGTTTGATGGAAGTGATTCTGGTGCCCGTCCTGATGAGGCTGTATCATGGGGTAAAATCAGAGGATCTGCCAAGACTGTGAAGGTAGAATTTTGGATCATTTGGGATTGATAGATTTCGTTATGGGTCTGTTTGTTTGCTACTTGTGTTAACCCTCAATGGTCGATACTTGTGTTAACCCTCGAAGATCGCAATTCAGACTGTGCACGAGCAAGGCTACTAGCTTGTTACTGGCATGCAATGTCTCCTACTCAGTCAGTTGACCTTTGTAGCTGAAGTGATAAAAATCTCTAATTAAGGACGATTGGATTAATCCATGCGAAGTGCATTTCATTTTCTTATCTTCTAAACTTCTTCTCGAGTTTGAGTCAAAACTATTGGCAGAAATTGACTTCTGTTTTAAGCCCAGGTAGCTCACTTCTGTAATAGTGGTTGAGGATGAGTTCGATGGCTAAATTTTCGTCGTTTTCTCCTTGCCCTTGATATGCTATCATGTACTAACTTTGTTATTATCGACACCAACTCCAGGTTCATTGTGATGCCACAATTGCTTTCCCTCTATTGGTGGCTGAGACATTTGCTGCCAGGACGAAGGAATTTGGGCAAGCTAACCTGCGCTGATAATATGAAGACTTTGCATGTTAACCAAGGGACATTATACGCATACAAATTCCAACGAAGAATCATTGCAGATTCCAGCGAGCTTTGTTCTGAGAGTCGAGATACATACAAGTTCAAGCTGTAGCATCAACAGACAACGGGTTACTAGAACAGAGAGACGCCGCCACAACTCTAGGATAATCTTAATGGTGTTTTTAGCTTTGATCTTGAGTTGCAACCGTTACCCAGTGACGTAGAATCAATTGTGCCCTGGTTCTGTAGAATAAATTGGCTTCAAAACCTGTCGAATCGACATGTTATAATGTTTATCTGCTTCTTGCTTGTTGGTCAGAAGTGATTTGCAGCATTTCAGTCAGTTTCGAAACCTTATTCGGTAGATATGCAAATTTTCCATTATTTTTCCACATTGTGCGTGTCATCGCGATCCTCATCAACAATGGATTGCTAGGTGTATTTGAACATCATCAACAATGTTGTGGCGGTGCTCGTTAATAGAGTGGAGCTGGAGGTGCAACGAGAGTTAAAGCTTTTAAAGGCTGTTGACGACTTGGTCGTGACAAGTGATTGTTGATAGCGAGGAGGTGAGTAAGGTGTGAGCAACCGCATCTGGAAAAATGTAACGAACAAACGATCCTATTGATTATCTCATTGAGACAGACAACTGTTACTTTTATGCTACTTTTATGCGACGCTGTCTTGCTGGAGTATAGAGTGGGCTAGGCTTTTAGGGCGGTTCGGTATGTGGGAATCATGAATAGCCCATTTCTAGTTAATAGACAAAATCATGTTTGGTTACCTTATCATTCGAAACGGACTATTTCGTATGGAATCAAATTCCATTCCCAAGTACTATTTTGATGACGGGTGGAATCATTCATTCCCATAGGAATGGAATGTTTTTTTCAAAAAAAAAAAATTATTTTTAGTTTAGGTAGTTAATAAATAAATAAGTTTAATTTTTATTTTATTAATACAAATTAGGTAAACATAAATGAATTTCTTAAGAAAAAACACACCCAAAAAAATTAAAAAAAATCTAATGTGAAAAATATATTCAGACTATATCATTGTGTATTTTTTTAATTTGATAATATTTACTTAAGAATTAAATTTAATTCCTCATGTATAAGTATAATATTTTTTTTTTTATTTCAACGAAACGAACCAAACGAAAGAAAATATAGATTGCAGGAATATACATTTGCTAGGGTTAGAGACAGACAAATGTTACATAAATATGTAACATCGTCGCTTTGTTGGAGTATAGAGTCGTCTAGGTTTTTAGTTGTTTCGAAAAAATAAAATATAAGTGCGACATTAGTTTGGGGATATAGAATCGCAATGGGTTTTAGCGGTTTTAAATAAAATATAATTAAAAAAAAAATTAAAAATGCGGTGAACATGGATCGACCTTCAAATCTTCAAGCTAATGTTCTCCCAGCTCAATCCTCGCTTTCTTAACAACTTTGAATAATTTATTAACAGTAAAACTAGTAAAGGCGCAACTCTATTCTATGCGCCGGATCTGTTTAATTACCAAAAATTAGGTTGACATTAGGCACTACAAAGTAAATGTAAAACGAATAACATGCACAAACCACGTTTTAATATTTCTGCAACAAATACCCAACTCTTGCAATAAGACCAGCCTAAAACCACCACATGAACGCTAGAAGTTACTCCCTCCAGACACACAAAGTATATAACCTATTGATTTTGGAATTTGTCGAGATACATTATGACTGACATCGTCGAACGATCAAACACAGTTTTACACAAAATTGATGTGAAATATTAATCGAAATATATAAGTTATATAGTTTTATACGATGATGGTTACGGGACAATCATATATGATTAACTATTAAATTGAAACTCATGAAAATACTTATTAAATAATGTTTGTTTTTAAATTTTGCATATTTTTTCTCGTGGACAGAGAGAGTAAACACTTCGAGACACCGAGAAAAGATTACCAAAAGCTAGTTTAGCGTCCATGAAGTTAGCGGTAACACGCCACGCTCCCTGAAAGTCGGCATTGTATAATTGGGTTATCTTACATTAACGTCCCATGATTTGGCTAAAATCAGATTTGTACCGTGAACAACGTGCACACGTAGTTGTTACTGTAGCCCTTACACGCCCGTCGCCCATATATTCCATCCACGAGCGCAAGGGAATGGGGTTTTGCCAACTTGTAATTGTTTCAGGTTCCTATTGTAAATTCGAATATCCTTTCTTAACCTGGCATGTGTTTTCCCTGTGTCATGGAAAAGAATTGGTCCGACAAATGAGGTGAAAGTGATTATGGACGCATTTTGCTCATAAGCAGCCAAAAGAAGTAAAAGGTGAAGGGTCGTTATCTTTCTTCAATAGCTCTGTCAGAGACAACTCATTTTCCATGGCTACAAAACAATCCCAAAAGATCGAGGTAAATGCCTAGAAATGGCCAAATTAGTTCACATATTCTTGTACATATGTTTTTTTTTTCCCACAATTGTTTCAAAGCATGACTAGAAATAATGTGATCACAAAAATAAACCAGGTTTCCGCTAATCGAGTTGGATTGTATTTACACTTTCTCCAAGAGTCAAATCTTTATGTTATAAGTAAGATTGTGTGCATTCTATCCTTATTAAGATTTTGAGCATTGAATTATCATCGATTTTAACATAAGATAAAATTGATATCATAATAAATCGTGACAAAAGATCACGAGTTCGATCTTATCTCTTTCATTTATTGTCATCTATGTGATGTAAAGATTCAAGGGAAGAGCTCAAGAGTAAAGAATACAACACCCCAAATTGAACCTCAATAGATTACACATATGAATTACATCCATCTTTTTAACCCAAAAATCATGATTAGTAAGTTATGGATTTTTTCATATATATAAGCTATTTGTTTTTCTACAAAAATGTTAATAACGATAACTTACTCATCACATAACCTCAACATGTTATTTATTATGTAGACCTCATATAATGCATGGTATATGTTAGACAAGTGCTGTCCATATTTTTATATTTTCGTATGAGAGAGAATATTAAAATATATATTAACGACGTGTTTATCATTAACTTAAATTTTTAATAAAATTGGTTTCTCGATAATTCTCTCTCATTTCAATCCATAACGAAAGCGCTTGGATAGTTGTAGTAGTTATAACAGTCATTTGATTTTTTAAATTTTTTTCTATAATTCAAAATATATTACTCGGAATCCATAAGAAATAAAAATCTCAATATACAAATTATTCACGAATCTGACATAAACAACGAAAAAAATCCGACCAACGGGGACTCGCTGTGACGAGATCCGCCGTCCAACAGCATCGACGGTGCGGGTGAGAGACAAAGGGAATTGGGGTTTTAAAAAGAGAAAATGAAACGTTTTTAAAGAGAAATTGATGCATAGTACTCTTTGAAATGTGAAAAATATTATTATTGTAATAGTCATTTGATTCGATAGAGCCGGCATAATCATCTATGTTTGTCAATTGTGATCGATAATAATGATAAGACATACACCTTGGTTTTGAAAGTCCTTATGATCCATATATATGCCAAATGCGTAATCTAAATGATAACGATGAGTTTATAATCGAATCAAATGGACCTGCAAATGACCCATTTGTAAAGCTATGACACGCCTCCATCAATCATTCTCCATCTTTTATCTTTTGATTCGTTTTCTCTTTTGACACCGCCATTGATTCATTACCCTAACAAGTGTCCTTAACTGCTCCAAGTTTGTCTTTGTTGTACATCTTTTGAAAAATAAAAAATAAAAAAACTCGAAGGAATTTTGTCCACAAAAATGATGGATGGTACCCGCCTGAAATTTATACCCCAAAAACTTTAATTGGTTTGGCTCCACTAAAGATATGAAATCATATGAATACCCCCTTTCGATGATAGAAATGTGTCGAGCTGATTTATGACATTACACGTTTTAATTGATTGGTCAGGTTTCTCTTGGCGAACACGCGACTGACACATTCTCTGAACCATTATCGGCCAAGAGCTCGAGCTGATGTTTTCATCGTGGAATTATCTCTGTGTTCTTTTGTGCTTACAGTCGATGTTATATAGAGTCATGGATCGAACAAATGCTGTAACAATAACAACAATCGGCTGGACAGAAAGATGAACCCAGCGAACCCATTTCACACCTGGAACAGATATCGATCGACGTTCACTCGACCTTTCGTTTCATCATAAGAATAAGGTTGTAGAAGCTACATTATTTCTTGCTCTCAAAAGCTTTATCGTCATTTAAAACTACGTACTTCTGCACAAAAGTTTAAGCCTAAGGTGCCTCAACCAACACTTTCTTCACGCCTAGGTAGTGGTGTCATATAACCACCTAGCCCGTCCGCCCGGCCTAACCCTATGAGGCCTGGGCTTGACCCGACAGAGTTGACTTTGACCGGTCAGGCCCGGCCCGGACCTTGGATTAGGGGTAGGGTTGGGCCTTGATCCTAGAAGAAAAATCCAGCTCGGTCCTATCAGAAGTCCAGGCTTATCCCGGCCCTTGAATAGGGTTGTCCGACCCTTTTGATCAGGCTTCAGGCCCTTTGGATCGAGCTTTTGACGCCCAAACCTATTTTTTATTATTTTGTATTGAGAAAATCTTCAACAATTTTAGAGAAACCGTCATTGGTTTCTACCTACGGAAATTTGAAATATTTAGAATCTAAAAACCGTGGACCGTTAACAAAAATTATGAACAGTTTCTGAATATCTCAACGGTTCTATTTTCCAAATTAAGAAAGGACGAGTAAGGACAAAAAAAAGTCCTCTCAAACCCGGTCCTACAAAGCCCATGGATTGGGCCGGACCCTCCCCATCTACCATGACGGGCCGCAAAGCCCAGGGTAGGGTGGGCCCAGGCCCTAGTTTTCCACCTCTACGCTTGGGCACAGCTTGTAGCATAGTGAATTGTCCAGATCACCCCTGCAAAACCAATATAACAGGAATAAGCAGCCAAAGTGAAGCGATCAAGATGTCTTATTCGAACATGTTTGATTGCCTATAGTCTAATCCAACCAACGTATGTTCACATCGATAAGAATAGACTTGATCAGACTAATTGTTTGACAAATTTGACTGGAATTTGGTGAAATTTAATGAGCTCCACATATATCATGTTAAATGCATTATGCATGAACATACTAATATTCAAAGACAGTATCATGATAGTTGGGATGTGGTTAGCAAACAACAGAAAAAAGGATGAAAACGGGGAAGACAACTAAATAAAGACCGGTAATTCTAGGTTGGTCAAGAAAGATTAACCTAACAATGATAAAACATTTTTTTTTCCGACAATGTGGTGAATAGTATATCTGATGGGACATTTCACTTGGCTTCATTTTTTTCTATTTAGATAGTAATCGGCCAGCAAAATATAACACCACGATGTACGTCGCAACAATAGCATCCAAATTGCACCTCAGTTGCTTGCTAAAATAGACACCTAAACTGCACCTAAGTTTTGGTACGAGAATGAAGTATGCCTATGACTTAAAAGAGAAAGGCTGTAGAGAGTAGAGACAGAACAAAAGTCTATACAAAGTAAATTCCTGAAAAGAAAAAAAAAAAAAAAAAGCCTACATCACATTCTTATATATAAACCAAAGCTGATATTCGTTCTGCTCATCTTCTTGTCCCTCCCAAGAGTTTCTCAACTAAAAACCTCAGGGATTTTCAAGCATCTCCAACCTGCACAACAATGGTAAGCAGTCTCGTCGAAAAAGCTTCGTTTTATTCGAGTCATTCCCATGGTTTTTCATTATAAAACCTTCAGGGTTTTAACTCAAAATAAATCGTCAATAGTGGCTCATGATCCATATATGTAATCGTTATATTTTCGTTCTATTCGATATAGGTAAACTATTCTCAACATTAGTTGTTAACAGTTTTGTGTATCTTCAACAGGTTTTGATAACCAAAAGTGCAGGAAATGAGGATGGGAAGATCGTAGATTGTCGTGGCAATCCGTTTGATAAGTCACGGACAGGCGGATGGCTGGCCGCCGGGCTAATCTTAGGTGAAATGACACTCAAAACAACATATGCAACTTATGGATATACCAAATGAGGACTTTGATGTAAAAAAGGCTAAAACTAGATGTTGTTTGCAGGGACCGAGCTATCGGAGAGGATATGCGTGATGGGCATAGCTATGAATTTGGTGACGTACCTGACCGGAGATTTGCATCTTTCAGCGTCTAAATCAGCAAATATCGTGACAAACTTCTTGGGTACACTTAACCTTCTTGGTCTATTAGGAGGTTTCTTGGCAGATGCTAAGCTCGGAAGGTTCCTGACAGTGGCGATATTCGCAACAATCACAGCTTTGGTAAGCTTTAAATCTCAAAAAACTGTAGAAATCGTATGAAAATTGTGATAAGTTGCAGAGTATTAGAGCATCATTGGCACAGAGGTGTCTAAAAGAGAATTTGTGATTGTGAGGACCTGCTTAAATTGTTTGATAGTAGTGTCTATACCAACCAACAGGTGTGTAGTACATCATTTTAGAATTCCGCAGTTAAACGTGCTTAATGTTGAGTAATGCTGGGATCTCAGGGTGTTTGCAGGTGAGGACAAAACACACTCAAATGACTAATGTTGGTCTGTGGGTCAGTTCTGAGACCTGATAGCGAGGATTGGCCGGGGCGTTACAGTTATAGGCTTGCCCAAAAAGAACATGACGGACATGCAAGAACATAATTAGAACATCATTGAAATGAGGCAATCGGGCTAAAACATTGAACACATCCCAAGAAGTTAAAGGTTTTAAAGTTTTTAGCCCAGCAAGAGCAACAATAATTTTTGTGCAGTTATTCAGAAATTCTCTATTCCATCTATGGATTTGAAATGTATCTCATATGATTTGATGATAACTATCTAACATCAATGGATGAGAGGGGAAGGGTAAAGAAGTGTTTGCACCTACAACTGTCTGTATCATCCCTCTAATATATGAAACAGCAGAGCAATATCGTTTTCTCACTTCATCAGTTGTACATGTACTTAGAGCAGTTTTTTTTGTAGTGATGAGCATTTGGCAAAAGTTCTAATCATCTCACAGTAGAAGTCTACAGCTTCTCACTCGCTCTTTCAGCATCTTTCACTATGTATCTTTCAGCATCACTCGCTATGTATAAGCAACTATAATCCAAAATGGCTACTTTGGATTGCATCAGGGAGCGACGACGTTGACACTAGCAACATCAGTTCCTAGCATGAGACCGCCATCATGTGGCAACGCGAGGCTACAGAGGAACGAGTGTATCGAAGCCAACGGAAGCCAACTAGCAATGCTTTACGTGGCTCTCTACACGATCGCCCTAGGAGGCGGTGGCATAAAGTCCAACGTCTCAGGGTTTGGGTCGGACCAATTCGATGTGAACGATCCCAAGGAAGAGAAGTCCATGATATTCTTCTTCAACAGATTCTACTTCTGCATTAGTCTCGGTTCGTTGTTTGCAGTGACGGTTCTTGTTTACATTCAGGACTATGTCGGGAGAGGATGGGGATACGGAATATCAGCATTGACAATGCTGATCGCCATGATTATATTGCTGGTTGGAACGCAGTTCTACCGATTTAGGAAGCCTGAGGGAAGTCCCTTGACTGTGATATGGAGGGTGTTGTTTTTGGCTTGGAGGAGGAGAAAGCTACCCTATCCATCTCACCCCAGTTTCCTGAATGGCTATCATGATCCCAGGGTACTTCATACGCAGAAGTTCAAGTGAGTGTTTTCATACATGACTATTCGTTCCGTTGAGATACTGATAATATTTTATGACATTCTGACATAAGATTAAACTTTTGATAAAATAGGTTCCTCTTCAAGGTATCAATCTTGTCACTAGAGGTCACGAGTTTAGGTCCTGGATCAATTAAAGACTATTAACATTCAGTACTTGGTACAGGATGTGCTTAAAGACCAAAATGTAATTGAATTGGCTAAAACATGTAAGCAGTTTCACAAGAGCATGCTGATGCAAATAGAAGCAATATCTAGTCTGCGAACCCATACTAACCTCTGAATCTGATGCAGGTGCATTGACAAGGCTGCGGTACTTGATGATTATGCCTTGAAAGATGAAAACAAAGCCAATCCGTGGATTGTTTCCACGCTCATCCAAGTCGAAGAGGTTAAAATGGTGATAAAGCTGATTCCCATTTGGTCTACCTGCATTCTCTTCTGGACAGTTTACTCCCAAATGACTACCTTCACAGTCGAACAAGCGACATACATGAACAGAAACCTCGGATCCTTTGCTGTTCCATCGGGATCCTTCACCTTCTTCCTCTTCATCTCCATCCTCTTATTCACGTCCCTACATGAGAGACTATTCGTCCCCATCGCCCAGAAACTAACCAAAAACGTCCAAGGCATCACAAGCCTCCAGAAAACAGGCATTGGACTAGTATTCTCAATAGCCGCCATGGTCGTCTCAGGCATTGTAGAGAAGCATAGAAGGATATCACAAGTCAATCACAACTTCTCCATCAGCGCATTCTGGCTCGTCCCTCAACTCTTCCTCGTAGGTGCAGGAGAAGCCTTTGCGTACGTAGGCCAGCTCGAGTTCTTCATAAGGGAGGCGCCGGAGAGGATGAAGTCCATGAGCACCGGGCTCTTCCTAAGCACGCTCTCGATGGGTTTCTTCGTCAGCAGCCTTTTGGTTTCTGTAGTTGATCAAGTTTCCAAAGGCAAATGGCTTACAAGCAACTTGAACGAAGGGAGGCTGGAGTACTTCTACTGGATGCTCGCGGTGCTGAGCGTGCTGAACTTCTTTGGGTTCATTTTTCTGGCGTTGAGACACGAGTACAAGGTTCAACAGTTTGTGAGCGAAATCAAAGAGGATGAGAAGGAGCTCGAGAGCTGGAAAGATGTCGCATAAGCAACATCAGTTTTTGGAAAAACCATGTATAAATGTGCAAACTTTCGTTCCGCGACATTGATTCATGGCATGAACGAACACGATTCTGTATTCAAGAAAATAGCTTTACGATTTCTAAATAGGAAACCACAAGGTTAGAAATCCAAAGCAATATCCACAACCCACTCTATGCCATGTAAATTCCGTCGAATGCCGCAAATGGGACATATTGCGATCATTGAACAATGCAATGTTTTTCTCCTCATCTTTCCATTCTCTTTCAGGCATTTCATCGAACAGCTTGTGGGCATTGTAACTGATTCACTGAAACCGAGTGCAAGGCATGTACCTTTGATCGAATGATATCTGGTTCACTAGTATGCATCTACAATGCTACCCTATTCGCTCGAGATTTTCTTCGAACCCTAAACCATAGAATTCAAAACCGCAGAAACTAGTTCACAATGCCCCATAGTTATCATAACCCGATCAGGCATGATGTATCAGAGGCCCCCGGTCAATGATAACGGGTGGATATAAGAAAAAAATTAACTTAAATAAATTATAGGGTGAATGTACGCTTTTTAATAATTTGTTTCCCCTAAACCGTGCATCTCACATTCGCATGTCAAGAAAAAAAATCAGCAACATAAATAAATAATCCCGTGAATCACATAGGTAATGTTCAAAATGGAAAATCATTAAACCTAGGATATATGAGACATGCACGTCGTGTTAGGTTGACACCAACCTTTCAATTCTAACGTGGACAACAAATACCCCGGTGTGTGCTGGATAATATCATGTGAAAGAAAATTCTTTCATAAATCCAAAATAATGGTAATTATTTTATATGGTAACACGATTTACTTTCCAAATGAAATGGTATATTGTAGGAGGATCTGATCAAAGATCAATGTGTGTAATAGCAATGGTGGACAATAAAGCTAATCCTGCCATCCTGGTGTGGGTTATTTTTTTTAAAACACATAAAAAAGATTTTCTTATTCGGTTTTTTTTTTTAATAAATCTTATGAGTTTATCATTTTATAACAATTCAAGATTGGACTAGTATATTGGTTATATGGGGATTAGTTATATTTATGAAATTGATCAGTTTAAATCTACACCCAATCAAACAAAAGATAATTGAACTTAATAACATTATACTTAATTCACCAAAAACTACTATTTCTTCGGTCCCAACACTTAGTTTTTTTTTATGTCTTATAATAATTGTAAAACTATCGAATTTGAAGAATTTTTAACAAAAAATTATAAAATCAATCAAACTCATTTACAATATACTCATTATCTCCTCCCATGATTACTAAAATAAATTATACTATCATAAAAAAATATTTTTTTCTCTTCAAATTTCACAGAAATTCAATCCATACATAAAATTCCGTGTCGATCAATTTGTTACATTTATTATGCAACAAAGTGAGTATTATATTATCCTTTTTAATCTCTCTCTCATCTTGAGACAAACTAGTGTTAAACAAAACAAAATCTTCTTTGAATTATTTTGGATGAATTACTTAAACATATAAAAAGTTGAAAAAAATACAAAAAGATACATAAGTAATCAAAATTTCAAAAATATACAATTCATTTATATCATTTAAAATCCATAACCCTTTTTTCATCTTCACTCCAATCTCTTCCATGACCCAATCGTCGTCGAAATCCGACAACCGTGATCGAAATCTTCGTCGGAATCCGATCAGTTGTCGGAATTTGAAACGTCGTTAGAATCCTTACCGGAATACGGTCACATTGCTAGAATATGAAACAAAACGCTTAAAATCAAAAGAGAGCTTATTATCAAAAAAAATAAAGTAATACGTCAATATAAAAATAAAATAAAACACCAATATGGAGCACTTTTGTTATTTTGAAAGAAAGCGTCTATCTTTTCTAAAAAACAGAGTGTCTTTATTAATTTGAAACAGAGTGTTTATATCTTTAGGAATAAAACATCTGTGTTATATTTGAAATAGAATGATATGTTTAAACGAAGCAGGATGACAATTAAAAAAACAAAAAACAAAGAGTGATTAAAAACATCTAAATAATAACAATATAAATTATAATATTAATACGAGTCTTTAATAAATAAAACGATGCTCAATAACATCAAATTTTTTGTTGTGTTATTTGGTCGAACAACTCGTGTGGATATATTCTCATGTCAATTGCAAAAATAAAACGAAGTCGTAGAACAAGAAAAAAAAAAAAAAAAAAAACAAAGCGCCTTACGATGAAACTCATCAATCACAACAACAAATCACACACACTAAAAAGAACTAATCAAGATAGAAATGTGGCATGCGCTGATTCTTCCCGTTCTCTAAGCTTTGTTGGAATTGGATAGGCTCACAAATTCTATTCTTCCTCTTCATTCCCCAAATGAACAATTAGAGTACTAGATAGTATTGGAATTAGGGTGTGGACGCGTTCTCACATGATCAACGAGAGGGAGAAGATAGCCTCAAGTGGCGGAGGCGGAGCTGATCGATCCACTGGAGGAGGAGTCGACGATGGTGATTGTTGCGGCGTTGGCGATGGTGATAAAGGTGAGGACGACGACGAGGCGGGGGAAGGGTTGAGGAGAAGGACGAAAAGAGTGAGGAATTAGATCAAATTAATTATGAATATTTTTGAATTTTTATATTTTTTAATGGTTTATTGAATTATTTTATAAAAAAATCTTTATCAGAAAAAAGAAAAACAAAACTTTCAAACCGTATACAAGGCCGGGCCTCGCCGATTGGCGCAGATCATTCTAGACTTTGAACTCCAACTCAACTCTTCCCCTCCTCCTCTTACGTCACCCATCACGCCCCCTCTCCTCAACTTCCCGACCACAATCCACCGTGTCCTCCTCCGCCTATAAATCCACCACCTCGCCATCTTCTCCGACAACAGGTCAATCACAAATCTCGAGATAGTATCAGAGGAATCATGGATTTCGAGCTGAGGAGAGCGAGGGAGAAACTAGATAAAGAACAACGGGAGAGGAAGCAACAGGCGAAGAAGAAGATCGAGAGGGAGAGGAAAGCGAAGGAGGAGGCCGCGAGGCAGAGGGAGGCGATCGAGGCGGAGCAACGAGCGAGGAGGCTCGATGCGGTTGAGGCTCAACTTAGGGTAAGGGATCTGAGGATCGCGATTTTCTGATTCGTGATTTGACCTAATTTTTTGGTCTTGGAATGATTGGTTGATTGTAATTTGATTTGTTCTGCAGTAGCTGTGATTTCTATGTGTTTAAGATATTTGCATCAGTGGGCCTTGTACAATTTGTTCGCCTTTTAGTAGAATCGATTCCTAGAGGGAGGTTACGAGTCGATCGTGTCTCTCCTATTTATTTTCACCTATGTGGTTTATTATGTGGATCTTGTTTGGCACTTGATGGTGAGTGCATTTGATGTTCACACCTCATGTTATATGTGTACATGGTGTGTAGGATGCAGAATTGGATATTTGTTGAAATTTTTAGGAGTAGAGGGAAACCGGCCGAGGTTCATTTCAATCTGTGATTGGATTTGATGTAGGTGAATCGAGATCATTGTTATCAGCTTCTGATCATGGTCTTGTTCCACATACCAGGAACTGCCTGCCCTAGTGAGAGAAGTAGACGGCAAGAGTGGCATAACATGTGAATAGTGTGCACACTGCACTCTGCTTCCCTTCATGGAAAGCTACGGAGACTGACAACCAAAGCCTTTATTTTAGTACATAGCGTCAGCTAGGGCGGAGAAACTTGAACGATTCTATGAGGCGCGGTGGTAATTTGTGCCTTTGTGGTAACTGAGATTAAGATGAAATCCTGTAGCTTGCATAAAGAGGATGGATGGACTTTTGTTTATAACGTGATAGTGCTCTAAGTTGGATGAATTTTGTTCTGCCTGTACTAGCTGTGTTCATTCTTATTGGTTCACCCTTTTACTCTTATCAAGATTCGCAACCCGATATTAAACTTAGTGCAAGATTATATTAAACTTGTATTGATTCAGTGAAGTTGTTTCAATTTGTTGGATACTTCGCAAGATTTTACTCCAATGCGCAGTGAGCTGCAGTCTAAGCCTCTGTTTTTGTCGTTTGATTTTGCAGGCTGATCAACAAATGGCCAAGAATCTGTTAGCAGGACAAGGAGTCATGTTTTCCCGTATCTTGGAACCAGTTCCTTATCCAGGTCCAGGTGACAAGATCAAGTTGCCACCTTCCTGCTTCACGGAGCTGTCAGACCAGGGTGCTTTTGACAAAGGACCCATGTACTTCCGACTATCGGTAGTCCTTCATAATGGTACCTCAGAAGGCAATGCTAATAAAGGAAGTGATAAGGATGGTGTCACGCATTCCGGTGTTCTAGAATTCACTGCGGAGGAGGGTACTGTTGGGCTTCCACCTCATATATGGAATAACTTGTTTCCTTTGGATGGTTCAAACACAGGGACCTTGATTGAGGTTCAGTACGTTAGATTGCCTAAGGGTACATATGCAAAGCTTCAGCCCCAGGAGGCTGGATTCTCAGACCTACCAAATCACAAAGCTGTGCTTGAAACTTCTCTTCGTCAACATGCTACTCTTTCTCAGACCGAAATCATCACTGTGAGGTATGGGGAGCTCACTCACAAGCTGTGTGTCCTTGAGCTGAAGCCTGCTTCAAGTGTTTCTGTTTTGGAGACGGATATTGAAGTCGACATTGTGGGTTCTGGTTCAGCTTCTGATACAGTAAATCAGCATGTCCTGAAACCCCTTGTGTTTGGAACTACAGAGTCTGGATTGGTTGAGGAAGGAAATTATGTGTATTATAAGTTCTCGGTTGAAGATGATTTATGGCATAAAATTGCCTCTGAAGAGGGTAAGATTGAGGTGAAGCTAGAAGCAGATAAAAATTCGGGGGACACCGATCTTTATATCTCCAAGCTTCCTCTTCTTTTTCCCACGAGGCATCAACATATGTGGTCATCTCACGATGTGGGTTCAAAGGCTCTGATCCTTAGTACTAATGATCAGAGCTTGGGTCCTGGTACTTACAGTGTTGGTATATATGGCTATAAGGGGAAATCAAGCTACCAAGTTTCTTTAGCCATCCAAGACAACACAGAACAGAAGGTTGGTCAACGACCGATTTCGTCCGTATCTGCCATGGATGTGGACTCTGTACAATGTAGGAACTGCAGACACCATATACCCAGTCGAAGCATAGTTTTGCATGAAGCTTTTTGCAGTAGACACAACGTCGTGTGTCCCCATCCAGGATGCGGAGTGGTGCTTAGGGTTGAGGAGGCCAAGAATCACATACACTGCAACAAATGCGGGAGGGCATTTCATCAAGCAGAGATGGAGAAGCACATGGTTGTCTTCCATGAGCCTATCCACTGCTCTTGTGGAGTTGTTCTTGAGAAGGAGGAAATGGTGAGTAAAGCACTAAATTTGCTTTGTGCTTGATATTGATGGTAATGTAGCAACCTAGCATTAAGCTGACTGATAAATTCCGTTTGCACTTTAACATGCTTTTTTTTGGGCCTAATATGTATCTTTTACGGCCAATTGAGCAGGTTAAACATCAATCCTCAGACTGTCCAATGCGCATGATAACTTGCCGCTTCTGTGGAGACGTGGTGCAAGCTGGAACTTCTCCCTTGGACGTCCGAGACAGGTTGAGAGGTCTCTCTGAACATGAGAGCATATGTGGATCAAGAACTGCTCCATGCGATTCATGTGGGCGCTCAGTCATGCTGAAAGAGATGGACATTCATCAGATCGCTGTCCACCAGAAATCCTAGGAGCCATCAGGGAGTGCTCATAAGATTGTAAACCTCGCCATTGTTTTGGATTTGATGGGACGATTATGTCGAACAGAGATGTCCTAAGCTTCATGGGCTGTGTTTCGTGTTGTCTTCGATGTGGTGTAAGCTATAGACCTACAGTATCTGCACATATTCGTCCATCTTCGGGAATTCCCTGTATTCGGAATGAGCCGTGCGTATTTGATTCATGTGCATATGCGCGGTTCATGGCATGCGCACTGGTTAGCGGCATGAGTTTTATTGTTCCATAGTTATATAGTACCATGTGAAGATGTTTGAGAGCATGGAAGAATGCAATGTATAGTTAGTTGTTTAATGCAGTGTGATGGTCTCAACTAACTTCACAAGAGCTGATAAAAGGAAATTATTTGTAAATGGAGAGTTTATTATTGGTAATATATAAATTGTGTATTATGATATATTGAATGATGAAGATTTTTCAATTTTTTTTAAATTTTTATTATCTATTTAATCCTAACAACACATAATATTAATATTATATTATATTTTTTAAAATTATATTCAAAGATAACAAACAATTTTCTACCATAAACATCTCAGAAAAAATTCCTCCATGCATTCTGAATTTTTTTGAGGGAACGTCACAAAAGAAACTGTCATACATACATATGAAATAATTTGAAAAAAAAAACTCAAGAATTTATCACTACGCTTCACCTTCAAATGGAGTGAAAATCCCCGAAACTTACCGAATACATAAAATTCTCAGTAGAATCACCAAATCATTTCTTGTTCACCACACACATGAACCTCTCAAGTCCTGGCAAATCTCCGACGAAGCTAGGGTTTTGGTGGATCTCCGGCGAAGCTCGGTGGAACTAGGATTATGGTATCTCCGGCAAAATTCGGGGTGCTTCCTGTCGATTCCGGCTACGCTAGGTTTTTTAGTCGATTCCGTTGCAGTTCCGGCGAACCTCCGGCTGGTACGAGTTCTGTACTTGCGATACATTCGCAAGTACCTCCAATGGTTTAAGAGCGCTAAACTGGGTATAACCAGGATACATCCAAACCTTTTAGCTTCTTAAACAGTGCTTCCAAAACTCATCAATATGTATTTCTAGTTTGAATGTGGATTTGGTGTGTTGATTTGACTTCTTTTGTTTTGACTTTTTTATTTTTCAGTTTCACATTGCCATCGATGTGTTTTGTTTTCTCAGTTTTGATTCATGTTGTCCCAAGTGAAAACATGGAAGTTCCCTGCCAGGGAAATACTTTATCCGAAAGACATGACGATATGCATGATTTTGCAGTACTCTCTTTATTAGTTCTTCCTGTCGATGGATCTAAATTTTAGGAGTAAGGATTGACGTGTGATAGGTTACGATAGATATAATTTTTCTTCTTATTTTAACTTTTGAATAAATACTAGTTTATTTTTCATAATAAAAAGAAACGTGGTTGGGGTTGTGATTGGATGTAGAACATCTTCAATACAAGTTTCACATGTTGCAGAATAATTTCTGCTCATGACACTTTCGCGCATATATATATATTGGTGTAAATTGTTCAATGTTATATTGTTTATAAAGATAGCTCGAATGATATTTATCGATTCCATTGATTTTTATTTCTTTCGTTATTTGTAATAAATGTAAATGATATACCCGTCATTTTATATGGATATAGATCTTTTGTTTATAATGTTTTTCATCCTACCTATTTACAAGCTCCTTTGGATACACTCACTTTTCGTATAATGTCTCTTGGAAAATTGAACTAGGATTCATATTTAATGAGGGAGATATATGAAGTAGATCAGAACAAATGTTAACGATCAAGAAGTCATCATTATTGCACTCCATAACTTTTAATAACTGCCTATGTCCCCTAAATAAATTATAACATTTTTGACTTAATCGGTTTAATTGAGTGATCCGACTCGTGATGTTATACATGTCACTAAAAAAACTTATTAGCGACCAAAATCAATAAATAGATGTTATATTAATTCAGCGACTGAAAGCATTTTCGGTCTCTAATTATAGACTATAATATGTTTCAACCTCTAATTTTAGTCTCTAATTAGAGATTGGAAACATTTCAATTTCTAAATATGCGATCACTTCAACCACTTATTTACAATTATTTATTACAAAAAAGAAATCAACCAACTTATGCATGTCATTACAAAAGAAAAAAAAAACTTGTTAGCGACCCAAAATAATAAATAGGCGCTATATTAATTCAACGATCGAAAACATTTCTGATTGCTAATTATAGACTATAATATGATTCAGCCTCTAATTGCAGTCTCTAATTACATATAGGAAAACATTTCTCTCTAAATTTGCGACCACTTCAGACGATTATTTTTAATAATTGTTTACAATTCGACGGAAAGTTTTGAAGGAACATCCCTCGTAGTTTATATTGAAGATCCTTAATAAAAAGTTAAAGTTATTGGTTATGAAATTGTACATAATTTACATCATTTCAACGCTTTTGTTATTGATAAAAATTAAAACAATCATATAATTTAAGATTGAAATAATATACTTCAATTATTTATGATTTTTTTCTTTTTTTTCCTCGTGTCATGAATTTATTTTTAGATAAGTATTGCCATACATTTTTTTATGCTAAAAAAAAGAAAGGCAAACAAAAACTGGATTATATTGTGGATGTAAAAAGCGATGGTATTAAATCTTACATTCTTCACTAAAATATTTAACCTTTTTCTTATTTATTGTAGTACTATGAAACTTTCTCCTTGTGCTTAATCATGACATTAACAATAAAAGTTATGGCAATCTTGATAAATTTAAAGGAAAGAAACGTATTCACTAAAAACTGCCTATGTCCCCTAAATAAATTGTAACATTTTGACTTAATCGGTTTAATTGAGTGATCGGACTCGTGATCTTATACATGTCACTAAAAAAACTTATTAGCAACCAAAATCAATAAATAGTTGCTATATAAATTCAGCGACTGAAAATATTTTCGGTCTCTAATTATAGACTATAATATGTTTTCAACCTCTAATTTTAGTCTCTAATTAGAGATTGGAAAACATTTCAATTTCTAAATATGCGATCACTTCAACCACTTATGTATAATTATTTATTACAAAAAAGAAATCAAGCAACTTATGCATGTCACTACAAAAGAAAAAAAACAACTTGTTAGCGACTCAAAATAATAAATAGACGCTATATTAATTCAGCGATCGAAAACATTTCTAGTTGCTAATTATAGACTATAATATGATTCAGCCTCTAATTGCAGTCTCTAATTACATATAGGAAAACATTTCTCTCTAAATTTGCGACCACTTCAGTCGATTATTTTTAATTATTGTTTACAATTCGACGGAAATTTTTTAAGGAACATCCCTCGTAGTTTATATTGAAGATCCTTCATAAAAAGTTAAAGTTATTGGTTATGAAATTGTACATAATTTACATCATTTCAACGCTTTTGTTATTGATAAAAATTAAAACAATCATATAATTTAAGATTGAAATAATATACTTCAATTATTTATGATTCTTTTCTTTTCTTTTTCCTCGTGTCATGAATTTATTTTTAGATAAGTATTGCCATACATTTTTTTATGCTAAAAAAAGGGAAGCAAACAAAAACGGGATTATATTGTTGATGTAAAAAGCGATGGTATTAAATCTTACATTCTTCACTAAAATATTTAACCTTTTTCTTATTTATTGTAGTACTATGAAACTTTCTCCTTGTGCTTAATCATGATATTAACAATAAAAGTTATGGCAATCTTGATAAATTTAAAGAAAAGAAACGTATTCACATAATCCTGCCAAGTACATGATGTGGGGGATGATATCCATGTACGAAAGGGTGATGCACGCAGGCTTTAACCCTATTATAACATAAATAGACTGTTTTTTAATACGTTTCAGTGTTGAATCTCTGATTTCATTGTTTGGAGAGGAGCAACTTAACATTAAACCAACTCCACTTAACATTAGGTAAATAACAAAATTCAAACACATAGACACAAAAAAAAATTGGCCAAATTAGTTTTATGGTGCACTTACAACATGGAGGTCTTGGTTCGAATATAATTTGGTTTTAAGTAAGACTTGGTGGTTGGACAGTAGCTAGAGCTGAATTCGATAGTTAATTTGCAACCCATTCTTTAGAGATTAAATATTCAGTTGCTATTTTTTGTTTTGTGATCAACGTTTCAGTCGTTAATTAACTACCATTTGATCGCTAAGTGAATTTGTGAATAAGATTTTAGTGATCACCGTTCTCAGTCAAAAGTCGGTTGCAAAACGCCTTTAGCGATCGTTTTGGCCCGAAAATGGTGATCGCTAATATGCTCCATTTTTGTTGTATGTTACCTCTAGTATCATGTATAAAAATCAGTTTTATCGCTAATATGCTCCATTTTTGTAGTATGTTAGCTCTAATATCATGTATAAAAATCAGTTTTTATCAAAAATTCAAATTAATGATAGATGATTCAAGAATGTATATTTACACCTACTACAAAGACTAACTTGGTTTTCAATTGGCTCCATAAAAACATTCAAAAAGTCTTAAGAAAATAACCCCTTTAAATCATTGATTTATTACTCGGGTTTTTCTTTTTCTTTTTTTTGGTAATAAGGGATAAGTCAGTTTTTAAATTAAAAATGATGGATAATAAAGAGACACTTATTTCTCGGTACCCATATACAAGTTTCCTTATGTATTTTTACATGAAGTAATGGGGTTATAGGAAAAAGTAATGACTATTTTGAACTAAAAATTCAACAAAAATATTTTGTTTTGATAAATATAAATTATCAATAGATCTTATTTTTTAAATTTATTTATCAAAAACTCATCCTAACTTATTAATTATCATTTGAATTTGATTTTAATAATGATTTATTATCTTTCAAAGATAGAAGTCCTTTGTCTTTTATAGAACTTTGTACAACTTTTGATTCATTATTGTTGAGACGATTGTTAAGGCTCTATTTGGCATTGATTCTATGTTTCGATTTTTGTTTTTGTTTCTCTACTTGATGAAACATAAATATTTATTTATTTGTATTATAAGGATGTTCTTTTCACACCTTTTATTCGTTGTTTTCGTTTTTATATTCAACAAAAACAATATTTATGAATTTTCCTTAAAAAAAACAAATCATTTATGTCAGAGAGATATTTTTTTATTATAATTTATGTTCAATTTCTATTATTGATTTTATATAGCGTTATCAAACAAGGATATTGTATATTTGTGTTATGTGTCTAGTAAAAAATAAATAATTCAGATATAAATTAAATAATTAAAATTATGACGTAGATAATTTAGTCAATCCTAAATCCTAACCCTTCATTTGTTTTATCTTGATCTCGTTAATCCAATTTCAACTAAACATCGTATATCATGTGACAAATTCATTTTTCTCGTCACACAAACCATGTGATTATGCTTCCACCCACACCGACCCTTGTTTCACTCTGCCGCACACAAAGAACACACCTCGCCGATCGTCGGCCGGGAAAACCTGATCGGAATCTCGAAAAATCATCAGCTCCGACACCGAACTCTCACCTCTTCCATCCTCAAATCCATTATCGTCCGATCGAATTCGAATAATGAACGAGGTGATCACGGCGGCCGATGCGGCGGCGTCGTCGTTGTCTCCGTCGTCGATTCTCCCGTCCAATTTTCCGCTGTTGTCGGCTTTCGTCGCGTTTTCATTGGCGCAGTTTCTCAAGGTCTTCACCACCTGGTCCGTACAACTAACTGTTGTCTCTGATTTGATTTCGGTTTAGGGATGATAGTGGAAAAATCGAAATTTGAAACCCTAACCCTAGGAATGAATCAATGATGCAATTATTTGATGTGATTTGGTGTGGATTGGTGATTGAAGTTGTGTGTTTTGGGGCTGTATGATGATCTGATGGTGAGGACTGGATGGAGACATAGGCTGATTGAATTTTATGTAGCAAAAGGCGCTTGATTGTATGGTGTGGTATAGTGGGAATTGGGATGAATAGATGTGGGATGGAACTAGCAATGTCGATAGCTATATTTTGTTGTGATGAGCCATGGTGAAATTGTTGGTCCGGATGAAATGGATTGTTGATGGAGGATTTTGATGGTTTTCAAGATTATTCAGATATTGGATGGAGTGAGTGATCAGGATAACCAGTCGGCCTGATCACTTGTTTTGGTGCTTTGGTGTTGGCACAATACTATTGCTATCTTAACAACTCCCCTCATCTTGTTGATCTCGTGCTGTCCTGAAAGAAGTACATTGACCAAACTTTCCGCCAACCAAATATGGTTATCTCTTAGGAAGTAGTGTAAACCTCATGGAAGGGCTTTCCAATCTGTGAGATCTCCACAGATGTTTTTTCAGTGATCACTGCTTTTTTTATTATTATTATTATTTATGCATAAGCATAACATGCTCGAGGTAAGGAAGATAATGTGATGCTGGCTAGGGTTGTCTTGCAGTTGTAGTGTTCTCTTTCTATATCAGTATAGTTTCAGATGTTTTTGTGATTTAAGAGTCTCACTGTATAATCTCAACATTGACTTGGTAATCTTGTTGAATCATTATGTTTTAGGACCTGCTATTTGTTGGATCAACTTTAGTTCACGTGTTTTTTGGATATTGTTCTTTGTGCTTCCTTGTTGGTTAAGTTCAGCTCATCGAAGAATTATTTTCCCCAGAATCAGTTGTGTGTTCTGTGTCTTCGTTTCTTGTGTAGTCATATATCTGGTCTAGCTCAATCATTCAATATGTAATGCTAGATCTCAGGTTCAAGGAGAAGAGATGGGACTCTAAGAGGATGTTAAGTTCTGGTGGAATGCCATCATCACATTCCGCCACTGTAACTGCTCTAGCTGTGGCTATAGGCCTTCAAGAAGGGACTGGTGGACCTGCTTTTGCCATCGCGGTTGTCTTAGCCTGTGTTGTACGGTTACTTTCCACTTAACTCTGAGCTTATCCTCCAGTGTAGCATTTTTCTCAGTCATGACTCATGGCTACTAAAGAAGAAAATGAAGAAGTAAAGAGGCTAAATTTCCTTTAGTTGCTAATGTGGTAGTGCCATATCAGATATCCTTCTGAGTTAGATTTATGGATTTAAGAGTTTCACTACATTTAAGAATATCCATACAGTGGCATCATTCTGATGCTATTGATTCTGACTCAACTAGTCGGCTCGATAACATATATCATGTGAAATTATTCTTTGAACATTCAGTTCAATCGAATCATGCAATCATGTTCGGTATTGATGTTGCAGGTTATGTATGACGCTACAGGAGTCAGACTTCATGCTGGCCGGCAAGCTGAGGTAGGACTCTTCTCATACAGTGAAATGCATTTTTCTCTTTTCTAATTCATGGTAGTCGAGAATCTTGATTCTATGTTCAGAGTTCACACTGTACAATGCTAGGCTCTTATTATATGTGATGGTGCTCTTCGCAGTTATTGAACCAAATAGTATGTGAGCTCCCTCCGGAGCACCCATTGTCCAATGTTAGACCCCTTCGGGATTCACTCGGGCATACACCTGTTCAGGTACTTCCATTATGTCTGAGCTAGTAAGTTTTAGTGCTTATTTATAAACATTCTAGAGTTTAGCCGATGACATCTATTCTATTTCTTGCACATTTCGTTCTAGCACATGTCTTGATCTTGATGGCACCTTCTTCCTTTTGTCTTCCTCTATTGCTGAATTGGCTTTTCGTTTTCAGGTGCTTGCTGGTGCTGTGTTAGGATTCTTCGTATCATCCCTGATGAGGATCACCCAGTGAAGAGGAGACGGAGTGTCTTTTCTTCCATGAAATCACAACGGCGAAGGTATCTTGATAGATCTCTCGCGAAAAGGAAGTGCAGTCCTGAAGTTCATGTCATCGCCCTAGGAATCTGGGGAAGCGGTATGCATGGGTTGCCCCAAAGGAATCATTTGAAGTTGTTCCTGTCTCCTTGTGATGCTCCTTCATTTGACCTTTTTTAGCTTATATTTGACCTTTTTTAGCTTATCCTTCATTTGACCTTTTTTTGCTCATTTTCTAGCGATGTTGTCTCTCCATGTAAACGGATCATATTATTTAAACGATGTGCTGGGTTCAACTTCAGGTTACCGTGTAACTTTGTTTTGGGAAACTCTTCGTAATATACCAGATTATTCATGGAGAAGGATTCTCTGCGGTTAGGAGTTTGTGCTGTTAGGATGTTTTTGTTTTTTGTTTTATTTTTTCATTTAAAAGATTTGAAAAAAATAATTAAAACTGTATTAATTACATATCAACTCTAAAAAAATCCTATAAATATGCATAAACATAAAAAAACAATAAAAAATATACATAATTCCTACATCATCTAACAAATCTGAATCATCTAAAATGCTCCGCACACACCAACAACAGTAAACCAACAGTGGTGTACCCAATCCCATTATTCATTTGTCTTGTTTTTTTAGTAGCACTTCAACATGAATCACAGGAGGCCGAAAACATTTGATTGGTCGTAATTGTTTTCAGTTTAAAAGTCAAGTATTTATTATGTCTCATTATAAAAATAACATTTAATTTTTTTACTATTCAACACATATTTTAAAGAATTTTATTTTTTATGACGTAAAAAATTATGCCACTAACGTCGGATTGAAATATATATAACTTAAATTATAATTAGTGTTTCATGATAATTTTTCAAAAAATGATATTTGATCGTCCCGTAATACGAATCAAATTTCGTTTCGATAAATACGCACAATCAAACTATTACATTTAATTTGGAACGGAAGAAGTAACTCTTTATACTCCATGAACTTTGATTGAACAAGAACAATGATAGATCATTAATGAAATCTAAATCCATGGATTTTATCTTAGAAACACTCTTAAACTCCTAAACACCAAAGTTATTTTATATTTTTGAGGAGAGTGTTTGGCATGATTATATAAGGGAAAAGGGATCGTCGGTCTTAGCACAATATTTGTCAAATGTTCTTTTTAAAAAAAAATTAAATTTGATGATAATGGGACGAAGTTCGTAAACAAGCAATTTCTGAAGTTCTATAAGAACAAGGACATTATGAGGCATCGTACTGTCACTTACACACCCCACCAGAATGGGATATAAAGCGCATGAACCAGACACTCATGGAGCGTGCTCGATGCATGTTGATTGGGGCTGGGATGAAGGGTAGGTTTTAGGATGAAGCAGTTATGACGATCTGTTATCTCATAAATAGATAGCCCTTCTCAGCACTATCTATGAAAACAACTTATGAGGCTTGGTCTAATAAACCCCTTGATTATTCGTATCTTCCAGTTTTCGATTGTCTTGTATACTATCATATTAACGAAGGAAAGTTGCAACCTTAGACTAAAAAGACCATCTTTCTTGGATACCAGGCAGGTGTGAAGGGGTATAGATTATACCCTATTGACTCATCACCACCTGGGATTGTCACCGGCAGAGTTGTCATATTTTACGAGCAGTTAATATTAACCAAAAAAGTTGAACAACAAGGGTGTACTCAAAGACAAGTGGAGCAGACACGAGCATTCGAGACATCGACCTTTGAGGTGGAGTATCAGGATGGGGAATCCTCAGATCCTAACATCTCCACTGATGTTTTGTAGTCAATTCAAGAAGAAGTAGAAGATCCAGGAGTGGAGCTACAAATATCAGATTCAGTCCAGATGGGATCCACTTTATAGAAGTACTAACTTAGCCGTGACATCAAAAGATGAGAGATCAGACCTCTAGTCAGATTCGACTATTTAGATTTGATGACATATGCACACATTGTTAGCGAGCCAGTTGAAAACGAGCCTTTATCATTCAGGGAGGTCATCGTTAATTCGTTAATTCGGAATGTGCCCGATGGACTGCAGCTATGGAAGAGGAACTAGAGTCTCTACACAAAAAGAACACTTGGAATCTACTTCATTTGCCGAAAGGAAAACATGCACCGTAGGGTGTAAACGAGTGTTCAAAAAAAAAAAAAAAGCAAGCGATGGTGGCGAGATGAGATTCAAGGTCAGATTTGTAGTCAAGGATTTCACTCAGAAGTAAGATATTGACTACAATGAAGTCTTTTCTCTTGTAGTAAGACATACTTCTATTCGAGATCTTCTACTTCTGGTTGTTAAGTTCGACCTCAAAATTGAGCAAATGGATATGAAGACGACGTTCTTAAATGATAAGCTAGAAGAGAAGATCTATATGTGCTAGCGAGAGGGTTTTTCATTGCCAAGAATGAAAGATCGAGTCTGTTTTTTTGAAGAATTCATAGTACGGATTTTAGCAATCACTCCGATATTGGTATCACAGGTTTGACACCTTCATGACAAGCATTGGATACACAAGGAGCCCTTATGATCAGTTTGTGTATCATCAGCACTGACAGACGAAGTCAGTTACGAGTCGTTATATGAATAGACCTGATAGAGGTCACTGACAGACTATGAAGTGGATCCTTATGTATCTTAAGGGTTCATCGGGATTGAGTCTCGCCTATGATGCAATACGAGGTGGAGGTAACGACAATATCGAGAGGTTCTCAAATTCAGACTATATAGGAAATCTGGATCGTCGGAGATCATTTACAGGATACATATATATTCTCTATGGTGGGCCAGTTTCTTGGAAGATAACTTTGCAGGATATGATGATTTTGAGCACTACATATGTAGAGTTCATGGCAATTACATCAGTTGTGAAGGAAACAATTTGGTTGAGGAATTTGACTACAGGCTTAAGTTTGAAGCAAGATAACAATTATTCATTGTGACAGTTCTTCAGCCATTTATTTAAGTCATGACCAGATGCATCGTTAGAGAACTAAACATACTGACATCCGTTATTACTTTGTACAGGATGAGATGGATATCAAGGTGATCAGGATTGCTATTACAGAGAATCCAATAGATACGTTGACGAAACTAGTTCCTATGTCAAAATTTATTCATTGCCTAAAGCCCTTAGGAATGGAGGATGGTTAGACTTTTCTAAAGCCAAGATGAAGATTGGTCAATGACAATGAAGATTATGATGAGACACGCGAAGATGACTTGAGTCAAGATGGAGACTTGCTAAATGACATGTTGCCTCATGTTGCCTAATGTCATCTATGATGGCTCTTGTTTGGTGTGCTTAGGTTTTCCTATTCTGCGGCTCTTTCTTTGCCAAACATGGAGGTCATGTTTATCTTGTGAGACTTCCTTATCCCCTTGCATTATTTCCATCCGGGGAAGGCAAAATTGCTAGCCTACATATTGGACACATACCTAAGGAGGAGAAGCATGGAAGCAGAGCAAAGGCAGAAACACATTGGTGCCTTTTTTTCCCCTTTTATTTTTTCTTTATTGCTAAACACATTAAGAGTGCATTAAAAGGTTTGTTAATGGAGTAGTGCGTTCTAATCTCTCGAGGAGGAGCTCTTGGTGTTCGGATATACCTTGTTTGTATCCGGTCTTTGCATTAGTGGATTTCTTCGTCGTCGACGATCGCTAGTGGTTTTTTCCCGTAAAGGTTTTCACATAAAATGCATATCTTTTTTATTGGTGTTATTTAATTCCACTCATTGATGTTATATTTGTAATGTTTACTAGTGACGGTAAAATCTACGAACCTTGGTCGTAATAATTAGATCCCCCATTTGCGAAATTAGAATACCCAAACCAACGTAGAAAGCTGGAAGAAGGAATCTGACCGTGAACTATGGAAAGTCAAAAATTAAAGGAAAACAGAGATATCGAGGGGGAAAAACTTTGTGAAGACGTTGGTGAATTGAGTGGGATATAGATTTCAACGGAGGAGAAGAAACAATCGTTTGAGTATGGAAGCTTAATTCTTATTTATTGTTTTTTTAAATTGAATAATTATTAGACACATTATTTCTAGTCGATTAGCATAAAAATATTTTTGTTGGTGTTCTAAGCCACTGCATGAAAACCGATGTGTAGGTGAATGAAGAGGAATAAAACAAACCGAAAGAAATAAGTACATAATTAATTAGAGTAATTAGGTTGATTAATCAATAGATAATTTATGGGAAAAAATTAAATAAATTAACAAAATATTAAAATATCTAAAATACCCTTGGATGACATTCCATGCAAAATACATACCATGAAATGGATGCAACATTTATGGATTTATTGTATATATCGATGGATGGTCGAGGCAATTCAAATATTCTAACAATTTTAGAACGAAGTATTGAGTGTAAGGAATTATCATGTCATTTTAAATTTGATGATATGACAAATTTATGCATTAAACATTAGCGTTAAATTCTTCAAAATATGAATATACGAATTGCCTTATATGTTTCAATGACATTGTGCTTGATTTTGTATCATCACACATTTAAAGATATGTCGTACATGGTTTCAAGTGCCATTCCGAATTTTGATGATACAAAAGATTTATATGTGTTGACATGTTGACTATAGCTTTCAAAATGAAAATAAAAAACATTTTTTTCAAAGAAATTGTTAATTTTGGTGATAAAATTGGATCACAGTGTCTATTCATGTTCATTTTAGTGTTTGTGAAATTATACTAAGTTTTTGTGATAAACATCGATACTTTTAATACTATGGTGTAATATCCTTGATTCATATTTATTTATGTTATTCATGTTTTGTTTACCTTCAGTTGTTAAGATGGAAATAGAGGAATATGAAAAACTCGATCTAAATCTTGACGGTGGTAATTTGCTCGACGAATAGAGTTGCCATGTTTTGAATGAGTTTTCATTTTAGTTTGCTCTTATTTGAAGATTCTTGATAAAACTTTCAATTTTTAAGATTTATTGACTATTGCTTTAAGTTTATTTCTGCATTGATTCAATTTTTTGAACCTTATTTATTTTAAAAATATGAAGAATTTATTATTCAATTTCGGACATAGGAAGAGATTGTTAATATATTTTCTAATTTATAACAAAAAATATCTTTAACGATACATTTTAATATTATCCCTATGATTAAGTTTAGATATTAATTCGTCTTTTTAAAAGCTTAGTATCTCCTATATATATTAGTCTGAAGGCAACAATCCTGATTTTTCAAATTAGATATCTTTATTGTTTTATTTTAAGCTTAATAAGTAAACAAACAATTATTTTACCGTTTTCTACACGAATATTCATCAAAACACATATAAAAACTTTATACCGGGCCTGCATTAGCGAAACTCTCGGAGCCGTCCATGTGGGGATGATTTAGCATGCTCCTCAAAGCAGCAGCATTTCACTACTCAGAAGTCTAGCAATTCGGCGACATAACAAAAGTATCTGCAGTTCAATAATTCAGCAAAAAACTGTAACAGCAATTTAACAGTTTGGAAATTAAGCAAAAACAGCAACCGCAGCAGCTCAGCAATTCAGAAAAAACAGCAGCAGACCAGCAATTCACCAAAATAGTTCTCAGCAACCAGCAACACACAAACAGCAGCAACGGTTCAGTAACTCAACAGCAGCCCAAAAAATATTACTTGATAGCCATCAACCAGGGATCTGCAAATCAGCAACAATACCCACAAAATAGCAACCCAGTAACATTGGCACACTGCAACCAGCAATACAACCAGCAACCAGCAAACACCGATTCAGCAAAACAGCAACTCAGCAACACTGCAACCAGCAATACAGCAACCAACATTCAAAAACCTGTAACAAAACAACTCACCAACAACAAACAAAATAGAGAAGTGACTTAACATAGCAACAACAAACAAACAAACAAATAGATCTTCAAATCAAGCAAACCACTGAAGCAACGCCGACAAGGATTATGAACTAATCTCTGTCAACAAAAGTACTTGACATTGCATTGTTTCGTGACTCTGATCATGCCCACTGAAACAAACCACACAAGTATCGGACAAGATCTTCAAATCAAGCAAGAAAATCAACAGAGAAGTGACCCTCATCAACTCCCATTGAACACCACAACTAAATCAAACCATAGAATCAACATTTCAGATCACCTCCACCAATGGGGGGGGGGGGGGGGGGGGGGAAGCACAACAAGGGATAGAATTACAGTTACAAAATCCAAGCAAAATCCAAGCAAGCAGAGTAATTCTAAAAATCACCATAAAACCACTCGTGTAAATCAACATAGTACAATTTTTATTTTATTTTCTGGAAGGAAGGAATATATGGATACGGTTCCACGAATTTGTACCATATCGAATTGGTTTTCCCGTATCAATAATTTACCGAATTATCTTGGTCGGGTACGGTTTTCCGATTTTCTTTGGATTTTCGGTTTTCCGATTTTCTTTGGATTTTCGGTCGAATCGGGTACTTCGATACGTTTCTATTCACCCCTATTGATATATATAATCCAGATAGTAGCAGATTAACAAGTGTTTTGGTTTACCTCCATCGTGTTAATAGAGGGAATCTTGTTTGAACAAGCAATGCATCAATCATCAGTTTCATCAGGATTGAACTCAATCTCCTCGAATTGAATCCAGGGTATGCGAGAGATCTTGGGCCAGTCCTTTCCTCCTTTCCTTCGGCAGCTTGCTTCGAGATTGGGGCAATGAAGTATTATCAGTCTAGAAACAGAGGGCGGGAGTCCTTCTTTAGGCAACGACTGAAGCAAAGAGCATACCACTATATTCAACTCCACAAGGGAGGTGAGGTTCTGAAGCCCCTTCCCATCCAGCCTTTTCAAATTCTTGCAAAACCATATGTTAAGGCGGATGAGACCAGTGGGCAGAGAGTTCTCCTTCTCTGGAAAGCACTCCCAAGTATCCAAACATATCAACAGGTCTACAAGATGAGGACACGTTGCGCGCAGGCACCACGTGTCACTCCAGAGTGATGTAAGGCGCTCATAGTCATCCATGCACAGCCTAAGTAGACTAGATGACAAGGTTCCTTCAGGAATCGGCTCCAAGCCGGGACACCGCCTTATCGACAGAAATTTCAGACACACAGATTTCAGCATCCCCTGAGGAAGTGATTTCAGCTTCATGCAGTCATCAACAAGTACGTATCGTAGATTAGGGGAGGGAGCTCCTCCTTCTCTCCCGACAAACTCTACGAGTTCAGGACAACCCTCGATCTTCAACGAAACGAGACAAGTCAGGCCACTGCGCTGATCCACTCCTTCCTCCGACAAACTAATACTTTCAAGATCTTTACAGCTTTTCAACTCGATGTCACGCAGGTTCGGGAAGCTGCCGAGAGGAAATGACACCAACCCAACCACGTCACTTAGCCCTAGCTCGACTAGAGAGGAGAAGTGCCTCATATTCCTCCAAGGCTTGCCTACCTCCAAGATCCACGCACCTCCCACAAAAAGGGAATTTAACGAGGTAGGCAGTTCATCATCCGGACACAATTTCAACGATGGACAATCGCCGATGGCCATCGTTCCGAGAGAAATTTCCGCCAAGCTCTTGGGCAACGATTCCAATCCAGCACCAAATATCGAAAGCACATCCAAATCCGGAGACAATACATCAGGAAGTTGCTTGAGCTCCGGAAAAACCCAGATCTCCAGCGATTTGAGAGACGACAAACCAATTAGTTGCGACGGGATGCATGCCAAGGACGCTAACTTCAAAGAAGTAAGTGAGGTCAACGTCTCATCATATGCTGAAAACCTTTGATCAAGCTTATCAGCAAGTTGATCGCAGCCAAGAAGTTCAAGTGTCCGTAATGAAGGGAATTGAATGGGAACTGCTCCTCTCAATTTGGGGCAGTCTTCTAATCTGAGTACTTCAAGAGTCGGAAAATCAACAACTCCATTGCCCGAAGCTTCCCACAGCTCCCAGCTTTTCATGGACTCAAACCTCATTTCTTGCAAGGAGGGAAAAGGATCACGATTTCCATAGAAGTCCGGCCCTATTTTCTGTAGATGATCCATTCCAGAGATCACAAGACTCCGGAGGCAGGCTAACTGCCCAAGCCGTGGCAAGGAAATGCAATTTCTACAGTCACTTAGACAGAGATTGACCATTTTAGCAAATGGGAGATCTCCCATTAACCAGGATGGAAAGCTTGTGCCAGCATACTTGGATATTTCTAACCCATGAATCTCTGTAGGAGGTCGCAGGGATGCAAGTACATCCTGCTCCCGCTCAATGTGCACTGTACCATCACCAAATGCCAACCTCAACTTCTTGAGGAAATTCTTTTCGTGGAGGTTAGCCCCAACAGCATCATCAACCATAGCGACATTTTGCAGCCCCTCAAGGGAAAGGTCTCCCACAAGATGCTCCAAACTCCTCAATTCTCTCAACAGTGATGCCCCATCTTCACCAACTACAAACGTTGTCAATGTTCGAAGATTTTTAAGGCTCCCCATGTGCTCTGGCATGCGCCTTACTTTCGTATAGCTGATATCAAGATGTCGAAGCGAAATCAATTTCCACAAATCTTGCGGCAACCCTTGAAGTCGTCTGCATTTGAACAACAAAAGTGTCTGCAGGTTGCATAAGGTACAGATTGATTCCGGCAATTCTACAATTGCGCTGTGAGATACATCCAAGTAACGAAGGTACTTCAACTTTCCAATTGTAGACGGCAGCTTACAACCATTGTATGCTACCAAGGACAATACTCGTACAAAATTGAAGTGAGGTAATATGTACACCGGAGCTTCAACAGATAAACGTTCATGTGACAATGCAAAGAAGGTCCGCAGATGCTTCATGGCAGGCACCTCCTCAAGTTTGTATAAGTTATTGCGACTTGCAGCATTATACGACATGTGACGAACATGATCATCCAAGACTAAATCTTTGTTCTCCTCCAACAAGAAGCAAGAATTTCCTGAGATGAGCCGGGCAAGATCATGAAAAAGATCATGCATCACATGCCCAGAAATATTAGAATGAATAGCCGGTTGAAAGAAAGATCTCGATAATAGATTATTGAAGTAGTCATCGCCAACATCTTCAAGCCCTCTTCTGCTGCCAGGTTCGAGTGGGATAAAATTTTCAGCCATCCACAGACGGACTAAGCTTTCTCGCTGAAAGAGATGGTCTTTTGGGAACATAGCACAATAAGCAAAGCATCGCTTGTGATGTGGCGGCAAGTGATAATAGCTCAATCTTAAT